>PVJD01005721.1:0-110498 GCA_004026545.1 Mormoops blainvillei
TCTATTATTTTCAGTCACTAGCTGTGTTTCATAGCCAATCCATTGGGTCATCAAGATTTGCACCATTAGCCTCAGCAGTCTCTGATCTATATGTAAAGCAGTGGTTCTCAAATGTGGTCTCCAGGCCACCAGCATCAGTGACACTTGGGACCCTGTTAGAAATACAAACTCTAGGGCCCACCCCTGACCTACTTTAGAATCAAAAAGGCTGGGATGGAGCCCAGAAATCTGTTTTATCAAGCCCTGTAGGTAAATATGTTACCCACCAAGGTTTGAGAACCACTGCTATAATCATTGCTTTTTAATGAACAGGAGAACATCATACAAAATCATACAGAAACTAGAAATTCAGTCATCCCAAATTAGTTAATGAATGATTCACCTTTCTCTGTGTGCCCTAAAATTCCAAAGGAGGATTTTGGGGAACTTAATTATTCATGATTCACTTAAAATAGTACATAATTTATAAAAATATCTGTCAACCTTAATAACACTTTAAAAAATTAGCATCGTTTAGTTCCTTCACTAAAATAATGACTCCCTATTGGTGGTATTTTTTAAAATTATTATAACCCAAGTTTAAGAGAGAAAAATTAATTAGCTTTCTGCATTAATCCTGATATGTACAGTGATGAACTTGCAGAAAGGTGCAAACATGATGTTACTTTACTCTTAAGTTGAGATATTAGGTAAAATAATATCAAATAATATCCAAATGTTCATCTTATTCCCAGAGATGTGTTTTTATACATATGGTAAATACAGCCTAGTAGGAAATATATTATTCTATCCTAGAGATGAAATTCTCTCTTCTTTCAATGCTTCTGGAATATAGTGAGATGTAAGTAAGTAATAAACAATTGCCGGTTCTCAGCTCCTGTGCTTAATTTATTTCCAACACAGGGGTCGCTTCCACATTACTGTGAGCTCCGGCGTAGCCAAAGGGCAGCACTCCTAGCAGGATAAGGGAACACAGCTATCACTGGTTTTAGCCTTAACGACTTAACTACTAAGACCTTTCCAGGAATGCCTAATCGTTTCAGGAACAATAGAAACATCAAACAGTTACCCAGCAGGGCAAAAGGATGTATTTGTTCTTGATGCTCTCTCAAACACACACTCAATTCAACATCCATTTTGTAAAAAAAAAAAAAAAAAAATCCAAATGTCAACTAATTCTAAAGTTTGAAAAACCTGTCTTCTGTTTTACTTCGTTATCTTAAAAGAGCCCCACCACGGGCAGCAGCTGCCCCGCTGATGCCTTTTGGCCCTAACTGGCATCTAGGACAGAGAGCAGGACCCAATACCGCCCTCCCTGGCACTACCATCCCCTCCGAGAGAACTCCAGAGCCAGGGCACTCCCCCGAGAAGAGTGACCACTGGGCTTTAAGTGTGTGGCCTGTCCCCTTCCACAATGACCATGGCCCAGAAGTGGAGTTCGCCATTGCTGACCAGGCTCCTTCTCTTACAACCTGATCAAGTCTAGGGTACAGCACCAGAGACTAGGCTCTGCAATTATAAAACAAACAACAAACAGAGATAGAACTAACTTTACGGAAATGGGAGGATGTCTCCAACTCCAAGTAAATAGACTAAGATTATTCCCATGTGAAAACTTAAAAACAATAATTTCTGAGGCTAGTATGATCTTGGCTCATGAGGTACTTTCCTTTCAACTCTCTTCCATACATATATCATCCAGTGCCTTGGCACCAGCACTTTGGATTATAAACTCGGATTATAAGCCAGCATACTGAGCCCCCATTAGGTGCCGGGCAGTCCAGTGAGCTCTTTAAATTTATTGTTTTGCTAATCCTTCTAAGAGCATTATCCCAGGTAAGTATATATTATCCCAGGTTAGATGAAGAAGCAAGCACAGAGCATTTAAATAATTTGCTCATAAAACTGGGGAAAAAATTAGACCTAGGATTCAAACACACAATAAGTGACTAAGTCAACAGTTTGCATGTTCAGGACTCAGCTACCCACAGCTATTTTGTCCTAACTCTGCAAAAGTAGAAATGGTGTAGAGAATAAAGTTATCCTTACAGTAGAACTCCAGTTTGCACTTGCTTTTAAGAGTTCTTTTTAGATGTACATTTCATGCACTTTTGATAATTGCAGTGGTGGGAAATTTTCACTCTATTAAGATAAAATAGGATGACTGAAATATTCCTTTATGTCTGGAAGAATAAAAAGTCACAGTTAAGACACGAGAGCTTTCTGATTGGTGGCCTTTATTTAAATGAAATACATATATAAATTCTACTCCAGCATCTGATTATTTTGTAAGCCAGTCTAAGTAACACTTTCGGAGGATAATTCAAGTTAAATCTTTCAAATGCCAGATTCAAGATCAGACGATCAAATATAGATTAGAGTTAATTCATAAATCTTAGATATGGAAATAAATAATACATGTGAAGCATAGTTTGTCTACACTGGCTCCATAATTACACTTTTTTATTTTAAGTGTAAACGAAAAACATCTCTTATTTCATGATTAGAATTGATCAGTATGATCCTGTTGACAGTATTTGACATTTCTAAGCCATCTTACGAGGTGAAGAGAAATCTTTATCACAAAAGCAAAAACATATAAATAAATAAGTAAATAAAAATATCTCCGTCATATGTTCTCCCCAAAAAAACTTCAGGCAGTTCTTGTTTACTCGTTTTCCTTTAATCTGGGGCAAAGAGATGGGGGGACTTTTCCTTGCACTCGGCCTTGTCAATCAGCCCTACATTCCAGTTTCATTTGAGAGCCTTCCCTTTTACTGTACTGAAGAACAATGAAGCCCGGAAGAGACCACTTCTTTGAAGGCACAGATGAAAGGACAGGGTGGGTGTTGTGGGGAGAACAGAAAAACAAAACAGCAGGGCCATATTGGCCAAGCTATCTTGTGCCTTGTGCCGTAGGACAAATATTTCGTATCTCATTTTCTCCTTACAACATCTGTTTTTCAGTTTTAAAGTGTAAAGGACAAAGAGTATCTGCATTTCTGCTAGGGAAACATGTTTCTTCTGAATGCATACATAAATGATTAGACTGAAATCATTCAAAGTAACTATCCATTATTATTAAATGTTACTGTCCAGCACTGGGAGCTTTGTCTCTCTCCTGTGTTCATGGAGGTCTTCCGTGGATACACTATTTTATGCATTTAACAAACTCTAGTTCAGGGAGTTAAAAAGATGAAACTATCACTCTATCCCTGTTAAATAAATAAAATGTCCATTTTTCACTGTTAAAACATTCAAGAGGAGACTCTCACCACAGGATTGGTATGAATGAAATGAATGAATGATAGTGTGAAAAGCATTTTGTGACCTCTAATATAAAAATAACAATATTAAGAAAATGATCTAACACAGGGATTTTCAACCTTTTTCATCTCATGGCACACGCACTAATTACTAAAATATATTTTTGGCCTACCTGACAAAAAAATAGATATAATTTTGTTTCATTCACATCTGATGACTATTGTTGTGTCGGCTGTTGTCATTTTCTTTTTTAATTTGACAGTCTAAGGGAAAAGAGGTCAGTGCCCCTGACTAAATAGGTACTGCATGTTTTAAAAATTCTTGTGGCACACCAGTTGAAAATCACTGACACATGGTTGTAACAGCCCCCCGCAAAGGGGGATTTGTAATGGTGTCCAGAATGTGGGGTGTCCAAGAAAAATACAGGATATTCTCCCACACTCCCTCCCAAGCGGGCACCCATGGCTGATGGGAGACTGGAGCAAAACCATGGACAGTCATTTTGCATGTCAACAACAGCAGGATAGCTTCACACCTGCTATGCAAAGATGGTTATTTTGCATATCAACAAGGCTAACAAGGGAGGTTTGCATAACTTTAACCCAGGAGGTAAATGGGAGGCAGCGCCCCCAGTTATAGGGCCTGCGTGAGGGACAATGCAGGACGCACACCGGGAACCAGGCGAAGGCCTCGCGGGAAGGAAAGGAAATAAAGGACTCTTGCCGGTGGGCCATGAGGTGCCGCGTGGTGTTGGGTTCAGCCCCGGAGATCGCGGCACCACAGCCGATGGGCTGGGACCGGGAGAGGCCTGCCAGCCGAGCTCCGGGCTTCTGTTCTTTCCTCCTGAAGGACGGTGCCCCTGACCGGCCTGACTGGGCAAAGGGGGAGAAAGGCAGGACTGTGTGGCGGTGGGTGTTTTAAAGGGATTTGGGGATTTAATGGCAGCATCCCGCCATTTACTCTAAACCTATATAACTTTTGAATAAATAATTCCTTTCCTTTTCACTATACTCTGCCATTGAGAGCCGTAATTTCTAAGGGCAAAGAACCTAAGGCAGAGAGACCCTGGGGAAGAGAGACATTGTTTTGGTAACACTATCTGGCCTCCCCCTTAAACAGATCCACATTCGGTAACACGTTTATTACATAGAAGATACTCTTGTGAGCACTTTACATGTGTTTTCTCATTTACCCCTCATAACAACTCCATAAAATAGGCAATACTGTTTGTAGTCATTCCATTTTACAGGTGAGGAAACGGGCACAGAGAGGTTAAATGACTTGTTCAGTGTCCAAAGCTCGAGATGAAGACAGATTTAAATACATGTATTTATTTCTTCTGTGCCAAGTTTTCTATATTATTTTAAGTAGACTCATACTGAGGCCATACTGAAACGCAGTTACTGCCTGAATCTCCTCCTCCTGAACTTCTCTGTAGTGGTGTGACTACGGTGATCACGATAACCAATAAATGTTAGCCATAATTTCTGTGCACAAGAAACTGTGCAACACACTTTATTGTATTACAGAATTTAACTTGCTGCCCTGCCATAGACCAATCAGTCCATCAGAGATCGTCAGTCGGTGGGATCTGGAATTAGTGGTATATTTAAGAGACCCCTTGCCTGCAACCAGGGAGCTCCAGACCGGGTTTCCCTGCCCCACCCTAGGCAGACACTTCTCCGTGTGCAGTTCACATACCAGGTTTGCTGTCCGGGCTCCTGCCTGTCATTCAGGTTCCCCCCGGAGTCTGGGTCCTGGTGCTGAATGCTTTCAGGAGAGTGGGCATTAATTCTTCTTTCGGAAATAACACTTAATTTCCTTTCACCACTGACCTTGCCCCATTGTGTACAGTCTTTTTTCACATTAAAAAAAATCAAGATGCTTTTTTTTTTTTTGGCTAGTTGAAAGGTGTTTACGTGATACAATAGCCATTTAGAAACCCACTCCATAAAATCTGAAGCCTGTGCAGAACACTGAAGGCAGGTGTAGCTGACTCATTATTCCACACGTTTGAAACTATATTTGGGCCCTTCTCTACTTCTTGCCAGTTCAAGAGAATGGAGAAGGGTGTTACCAAATGGGGAAGAGCTTCGGCATATGAAAATAAGGAACATGAAATAAGGGCATAGTTTATTTTTGCTTCACTTTCTACAGTCACTGTTTGCTGTGGCTACTTCAAAGGTTTAATCATTCAAAGAACAGATAAGCCCTTTTTTGCTGATGGACACTACTGCTGATGGTACAAAGGTTAATTCATAGCAAATGTTAATGTAAATTCAAAGGGATTATATGGGAAAATATTTTATCTGTGTTTTCTCCTCAGAATAGGGTAAGGGAGGAGGCACAGCAGTAAATGTGATCAATTATGGCAGAATGACAGAATCTGTTAAGAGTCTGAAGGAGTATCATCCAATCAAGCTGCTAGTCAGGAAATATGGAAAACCCATTAGACTGTCAAAAAGCATATATTGAATAGAGGTGATTTTTACAAGTACAGCACTCTTCTGAAAAGGCAATTACATAACAAGAACTAGATTTGATCACTGCTGCCAGAAGATTCAACATGACTTTCACCAACTTCATTTTTGCAGATAAAATTACAGGCATCCTAAAAATTGTGGAAATGATTAAGTTGGTAGAAATAATGCAAAAGCATTTAGTACACCACATTCTAGAAAACAGTGAAAATCTAAAAAGTTAAAATAATATTCATGAGGTAAGAAGTGATATAGTTATGAATACAGAGGTCTTCCCTGAAAGTTTTTCTATTTATAATGGTGAGTATTTTCAGATATAATTGATCCGTCTCCTTATAGCATCACATACTTGCCAAATGTTGGTTATAACTATGACAGTATGACAACTGATTCACAATTAAGATGATTTATATACTGTTTAGTGACTACAAAGAAACAAAGAAGATTATGAACAAATGAGCTTCTCAAAGTACAAGTAGGCTCATTTGTAAGTAATTTTCTATATTCATTTACTATTGAACTCTTTCAAGCCAAATATAGGTCATATTATTTACAGAACTCCACTGAAGAAGAAACAGTCTATTATTTTCCTTTCTTCTTTCAGTTTAGTTTAGTTTTAAACCATGAAAACTAAAGCCTGACAAGTATTCGCAGCAATATAAACAAGCATGGTATGATGTAGCAATTGCTCTTCTAAGTATTTATCCAGGAGAAACCCTTGCGTATGTGCCAAAGGGACATTTCATTAATTCAAGAATGTTCACAGTAACACTGTTTCCAAATGTTCATAAATCAGAAAGTAGGTGAATTAATTGTGTTATCTTCACTCAATGGAATATTATTCAGCAATTAAAACAAATGAACTACAGTGATAATCAGCAAAATGAACTACAGTAAAAAATAAATCTGTCAACCCCAAAAATTACACGTAGCATGAAATAGTTCTTACAGAATCAAAAATAACAAAAATAAAATACATACTTTCATGACTGCATGTAGATATGATACACTATCTAAAAAGGAAATTTATGAAATGAAATAGGATTCAAACGATGCTAACTTACAGTTAGCAGAGAGCAGGGGCCAGATTAGTTCAAACAAACCGTATGGTTTGATACAGGCTATTGTCAAGGACTTCCTGGATTTTGTTTTAGATTTGTGAATGCTTATTCTATTTTAAAAAGATAACTAATAAATATGGAAAGGGAGGGACCACTAGCAGGCCTATAAAGCGGCCATAGTCACTCTGACTCTATATTACCCTGAGTAACTTAGCGAAGGATTTGTTTGGGCATACAAGGAGATAAAACTAAGTTCCACCAGAATCTCATGTAGGAACTAATTGGGGATAAATAAATATATCCTTCCGTTAATATAAAATAAATGCAAAATTTGCTGTAAAGCAGTTTTATAAAACAAGTCTAATTCCTTTACAACTTCTATTTTGAATGATACAATTTACATAACATTGATTGAGTAGAAATATTAATCCTACGTACAATCACATAATATTTCAGTAAAGAAATTTTGTTACATTTCAAGTCCTTTGACTTTCAGATAAAACACTAAGTATTCACTAAATGCTAAAAATAAGAGACCTATTCCCACTATTCAAAAAAAGAAAACATGTAAGTGTGAAAATATAGGATACATTGGGAATTACATAGATGAAAATAGACATGCGCTCACAGCCTTTGAATATTTCAGCAAGTTTAACTAAATATCCAAAAAGATCTTACTTTTTCTGTGTTACCTCCATCATTTTAAATTACAGACTACTTCCTGGACAGCATAGCTGATATCCTTTTGTCACAGTGTCTTTGGATAATAGGAAACATCGTATAAAAGTAAATGTACTCAGTGCTAACCTAGCACTGGAAAGTAAAATTCTCATGTATGCTAAGAAAATTTTTGTTTCTTCTTTTGTTTTGTTTGCAACCCTCTAATGTTAAGTGCTGCTTGATTGACTGGTTTATTCAGTGGATTACTACTGTCTGTCTGGGGCTCTGTGAGCACAGTAAAATGTTGTTTGTTGATCGTATCAAGGTGCTAGCTATGGCTTGGTATGAGCTACATGCCTGCATGTATCTAATTTCTTAAGTTGGCCTAGGCTCTGTCGTTGGTCCTTGTATCAATGACAAGATGGCAATACAAGGTCACAAATTACTTAAATTAACTTTGCAACCCCAGTTCAAATTTTATTTTGCAAGAAATATTTATGAACCGTTCCCTGCATTACTCAAAATGCACACAGAGTGGTTATCAAAACCAAGACATTCTCACACAGCGTTACCTTTGTCCGGTACGCACTCCTCCACCTCACATGTACCCGTCCTCACGTCTTCCCAGCACTCACTCGAGAGGCACCGTCTCTGTGAAATGGTCGCCCACTCGGGTCTATCACTTTCTGACCTGGGTCCTCACAGAGCCTGCACTGAGCTTCATCACGGCGTGTGCACATCCAGGTCTCACTGACACACACGGTGGCAGGTCTCTACCATCGCCAGCTCTCCAGCTCACAATAAGCGCTGTGATCCACCTCCTGCATCCTACGCCCACTGCTTGAGAATTCCCAGAGAAAGCGCATGGGAAGACCTAACTGTCCCATTATACGTTCATTGTTATTAATTTCAACAGAGCTGCATACTGAGCCCCTTCTGTACTTCTCATTACTTTACTCTCATCTCTGCAAAACCTCTCTCAAAACACCTTGTCTTTCCTCACACCTCTGACCTCTCCCCAATGGACCCCACTCGCAGCAGATAACCTTGTCTGATACTTTACAGAGAAATTTTTAAAAATGGGAATTCTCTTAAATTCCTGCTACCAAACATAAACCCGTCCATCATCTACAACCATTCTCATATTTGCGATCTTTATAATAATAAAGGTACAGTTGCCTCCTCCTATGGAAGGTGATACAGCTACCTACATTTCCCATCACATGCTCTCTATTTTGAACCTGGCCCGTATCTGCTTTATCCTAAGCTTTGTCTCCACTGGTTTTTCTCCAATGGAATTAGGGACCTCATTTCAAAGGTAGCATCTCAAAGGTGTTCAAAACTCTATCAAAAACAACCACCATCACGCTTTTCTATAATACCGAGTCTCTCCTTCCCAATATATTTCTATCGATAGCTGCACTGAAGTCTTCTGGGTCTTATCAGGGAACCAGTTTGGGAGTTAGAGTCACGATGATAAATTCACTCCAAAAGTTTCCGTAATTTATTGGATGGATCTTCTACTTTAACTCAGTGTATCTTATGCCATTTTTAGTTCATTCATCATAGGCTGCCCTAATGTATAAATTTCAGTCAACTGAGGAAGCAATTAAAATTTCTGACTGGCTTTAGCTATAGAATATGGGCCATAAGGACTGACAGGAAGGGACATGAGGCAAATAATTTGCTCCTCTTGTAAGCACTTACTTCTCCTAGGGGTCCTGAGGTGAGGCTTTAATAGCCAAACCAAAGTGGGAAAGAGATTATCTTTTGCTGGCAAGACACTCCATAAGGTTTGGGTGTTTAGGGTTCTCCCAAACACCTTCTTTTTGATTCTGGCGTCCTCCATTCAACATGCTGTTACAAGAAATCTGACAAAGATGTGAATTCAACCTAATCTGAAGTTCAGCAACCCAGAGCATCAGACGGCACCTTTTATTCTGGCCGTGTCAACCCTGTTGTAAGAACAAATGCATACTTTTCACACAGACACAGAAAGTCCTCCATTTTTTACTATGCCTTGAGACAAGAATTAAAAACTTAGACCTTACCATTTTCTGTTACTTAGCTCTCCACCACAGCTAGAAGCAGCCAGTCTCCCCTTCCTTGTAATCCTTAGTCCTTCCTACTTGTTCTATATCAACAGCTATTGAATCCATGTCTTTTCGAAGTCTTGTTTTCACTAGCCATTTCATTTCATTTTAGAGGATACTTTAAGGAACCATTTGACATGCTTGCCATTAACCACCCAAATTCCCCGTTCTATACTAACTGGATTGTCAATGGCTTCCAGCTTAAACCCCACGTTCACTGATTTCCATTTCCTTGAGGGCTTGTTGACTTTCCAGGAACCAAATACCATCTCGGTCAGGGTGCTTAATTGCATTGAACATTAGAAAATATTCTCTGATATATAAGTAAGAAATTTATTTTTTAAAAGGGGTATTGTGGAGCTCATATAAATTAGGGAAGGACCAGAGGGCAAGATAGGGAAATTACCCATCCAGGAGCAATGATACCACACCATGGGGACTACTCTGGAAAAGCTGCCATGGTCATGCCACTTGGAACTGAGGGCCCTTCAGCCTGGATCCTGATGTTCCACTCCCTCTGCCCCTTCACTCCCCAGAAAGAGCCAGAGCCTCTGTCATATGTGTGACCTTTCAGAGTCACCCCTTCACAATGCTAATTTCCTAATGCCCATCTCAAGTGCATTCAAATGACTGGAGAAATCGAAGTCACGTGCCTGCATCTAAAACTGCAAGAGAGTCTTCAATATAAATATTCTGTCCTCTGTATTGGGAAGATAGATTAATAATGTGAGAAATTACCAAAATACAGGGAAAATATTGGGCTGCCACCAGTGACAAATATCTACTCCATGGGCCAGATGTTAAGATTACCCAAACTGACTCAACAGTCCTGTGGTACGCGTTACTAGCACTCACAGAAAGTGTTCTGGATTTCTGCCTCTCCCTAGATAATAATTGGAAACCACACTTAACCTCCCTCTAGAAGTCAGCAGAGTTCAAATAATTTACCGTGGTTGATGGAGTATACATCACATGACAAGTCTCACTTAAAACAGAACACTTTTGAGCTCATATATGTCTTCTGCATACTCTGTTGCCCTGCCATGGTGTGTACACAGAAGCCCCCAGTGGATACGGCAGCGTCATAACTAAGCAAGCCTTCGGTCATCCTGGGGGTCTGAGTGAATAATCTGGGAGGGAAAAAAAGAAAAGAAAAGCTCCCTTCGTGACCTGGACTGGATGTGTAAGAGATAAACCTTGTTGTTCTAATTCTCTGAAATTGTGCTGTGACATCACGTAGGCCATTCTGTCTGACAGAAGACCAGGCCTCCCCTCTGACTGTACCTTTTATACTATATACACCTCACAGCTCGTCATGACACAGGGCTTCCACACGAGCACTTCAAATACCACATGTCTAAAGCAGAATTTGTGAACTTTTCCATAAACTACATACTTCCTCTGGTGTTTCCTGCCTCAATAAATCCCTCCAACAACCATTGGTCTGCTCTACCTAAAAACGTGAAGATCTTTCCTGACTCTTCCCACGTCCTATTACTTACATGCGGTCTTATTTCCAAGTCCTACAGTTTTCATTTCCTCTGTGTCTCTGTAGTTCCAGATCCCACTGCAATAGCCTAGTTCAAAAAACCATATCTCTTACATGATTTAATAAAGTAGCCTCATATCTATTTCCCCACCTTTATCGCTACCTTTCAATCCAGGCTCCATGCTACAGTTAGCCTGGTTCTTTTGTTTGTTTTTAAATACAGATTTAAAATTTATTTGTTAAAACACATCAATGGCTTCTCATTTCTCTTGGCATAAAGTTGAGATTCCTGACAGAACTCCAAGGTGCTACGTGGACTGACTAGCCTTGCACTCACCGATCTTCACTCCCTTCTCCGGCAGTGCTGACTGATACTGAGTTCTCAAGACAGGCTCTCCTTTATCGCACCTCCGCCTCTGAAGCCGCTTCTCCAGCTACCCAGTATGTCCACTGCCACCACCGCCACCACCTCTGCCTGGCGACATCTAGTCACTCACAAATAACCATTCGTTCTTTACCTCTCTTCTTAGCATTATTGCCTGAGGAAACATGCCTTCATTCCTTGATCCTCCAGACCAGTTACATTCTCCCAAAGTAGCTCATACTTCATGTTGACTCTTGCCTTTTGTTATAACTTGTTTGGCGGTGTCTTCTCAAAGTAGTCTTTTAAGTACCAGGATGAAGAAAACATAGCCGTGTTTGCTATTGTTTCTTCAATGCCTAGCACAACACATGTCATCAGCAATAATTTTTTGAATGAGGGTTTGAAGTTGAGTCAGTGAATGAATGACAGCTAAAAGATGCTTTTACTCCCTTCCCACACTTTGAGTGTTTTAGTTGTTTTACCTAAGTCTGTGTCTGGCTTTTTTTTTTTTTTAACTTCGTAGATTTAAAAATTACCCTGTTTGTGATTTAGATGTCATCTGCCCATCTGTTCTTCATTTTGTTTCATTTGTCCTGCATATATCCAGCTCATTGCTTGCATGGAATCATTTTAGTTTCAATCCTCCTAATTGTTCAGAAACCGGGGGTTGGTTTGTTTATTTCTCATGCCTCATGCTGGCACACAATTCTGACACTTTTTTGGATTCAAGTATTTGCAGAAACTATTAAAAGGCCTCCGTGTCTGGGGAGGTAGAGAAGAAAACAGAAAAGTTTGGCGTTTGATTTTTTTAGCCTTCAAATTAAAAGAAAGCCCATTTTGAAATAAAAATATCTTCAGCTTGATCCATGTGAATAGAGTTCTAACCCCTACAGCCAGAAAACATTTCAGCTCAAACATTAGCTTTGACATAACATTTTGTTTAAAAATTGTTTTAGTACTTAATATGACTAATAATCTCTTAACAAGAACCCTGTTGTTTAAATATCTTAACAAAAACCCTATTGTTAAAAAGCTACATAAGCTTTTTAGGTAACAATCTAAGTAATGAGATAGAAAGTAGAATGGGTAAATTTTCGTACACATTAAGTCCGGTGCAAATGGGTCTGAAGCATGAGCCGCTGGGGGACGAAGGAGGGGCGTTTAAGAGCCCAATTCAAAGACTGAATGATGAGTCTTCTAGGACATTTGGTCTCCAATCAATAAATCATGAGCCAATGGGGTTTCTTAATGAGCGTCATGTCTGGGATAGATACTAGCAATCTGGCAGGTCCCACAGCTGATTTTTTAAAGTGAGTCCAGATTCGCCACAGATCAATCCCTCTTACCTTCCATCACAGCATCTCTTTGAAGGGTCCAAGGGAGCCGTCATAATGTGTTCTCCCACCCCAGCTGAAGAATTGAGAAAACTGCTATACAAATGCAAATTTCGGGACATTAATGGGTTTTCTCCTGTAGCAGGCTGGATATTATTCAGAGAAATGGAGAAATAAGCATTGTATAAACCAGCAAGGAGGGGGACTTAACAAGCAGTTGCAGAGAGGGCCTCTGGCACATTTTTGAAGAGCACTTTGGTGTGATTAAAGTGATCTGAAATGATCTTTTTTCTTTATGAAGACATTTTTTGAAGACAGTTAATTTTGGGGGGCAAATAAATGAGCGAGAAATGATTTGGATCTTTACTGTGGACAACAAACTTGTCTACCATCATGACGAGGTCAAAGGTCCTTTCAAGGATTTATTCCAAGTAGGGAGATCCACAGACTGCCAGCTTCCAGGATGTTAGAATCCCATCTGAGACCTACTAAAATCTCTCTTGCAGTGAAAGAAACCTAAAACTTCATTGGAATATCTGCTTATCTGCTTTGCTTGTTGTACTTCACACTCAGAAAAGCTACACTTAATGTTTCTTCTGTTGGGAGTCGCTGAATGCGCATCATCACGACCAGGAGAAGTGAGCTCTCTTACAGATAGAACGGAAGCCTGTGTCTCTGTTAACCCCTCACCTCTGATTCTTTGGCCCCTGGGGCCTTTCTGACACTGGAGAGACTGCCCCTGGCAAGGTGAGCCAACTCCTACACACAGTATATCATGTCCGACAGCACATCTTTCACAGGCAAGCCAGCCAAGTCAGCGCCCATACGCCCATCATCTCCTTTAAGGGGCACTCCCGCTCCGGGCTGCAGGCCACCTGCTCTAATCAAACCAGAGCTAGGTACCACATAACCAGGGATAGCCTGATATATTCCAGAGCCTGGGGAAATTATTCAGATGAGCCAATTTTAAGACTTCTTCCTCTGCCTCGCCCATTTCTTTTCCTTTGGAAATGAAAACGAAGGACAATAAAGGCTACCGCTCAGGTTTTTCCCTGACCCCCTGCCTCCTTCCAACCCTGCTGCGTCCTCACACAGCCCCCATCGCACGGTGCGCTCGCTGTCCTGCAGGCATCTGTGAGTTTAACGATTTGTCTTTTCAGGGGCAATCATCCTCTGATCTGTTGGTCTCACCATACCTAAAAACCTGAATAATAATAAAACCTATATTTTAAAAAAATATCTCAGGTCTTGCAATAGTCGCAAGGATACCGATGGTTGTTCATTTCGCCTCGGTGGGCATCTCCACTCTGAGTGGTTTGAAAGGTGGCAAATCAAAACTGTAAATCAGAACGATACACCTGCACCCAACCTCCTCAAATTTAACTAGTCATTTTCACTAGATTAAGAAATGACATTATTTGAGAGTGATGACAGTTACCTTCCCTTAGCCATATCTCCTAAGAACACAGTTTCAACTCTTAGGCACCTAGCAGAATACAGAGAGAAAAAAAATGGGCTAAAACTTGTGAAATTACTTAAGAGTGAGGCAGAAGGAAATATTCCAGAGGCCAAGCTCTAAGCAATCAAGGGTAACTGGAGAAGGGGTGAGGGCTGCAGAAGGGGGCACAGGAATACCAGGTAAACTTTTGACAGGCTTGAAATTTAAAATAAAGCCCAACCTTGGCATTAGGTTATCTCCAGACATTTATTCATTCACAGTTTGATATTTTTAAAACAATCATTCTTTTTTTATAACACAACCATCTTCACTGATTCTAGGAAGGTGGGGGTAGGAGGGGGGAGAGAGAGAGAGAGAGAGAAAGAGAAAGAGAGAGAGAGAGAGAGAGAGAGAGAGAGAGAGAGAAATCGGCGGCCTCCTGCATGCTCCCTGACCAGGAATCAACCCTGCAAGTCTTTGGTGCACGTTCCTACCAACTGAGCCACCCAACCAGGGCGCAATTAGCAGATTTTGATTTGCTAATCTAATTTAATTTGCCCAACTCAAACAAACAAAAAAATAAGTAAAGTAAAAAATGTCTTATCTTTAACAAGTAAAACTTGTCAGAATTCAGCTGTCAGGAGAGAGAGATCAGGATAGGTTGAAAGCTCTGGTGGTTTGAAAGAAGCAGGCAGTTCAGTGTCTCAAAGACTGAACTTAAGGAGATCTGGAACTCGGGAGCCAGTAATAAAGGCTACCTTCCTGTGCAGTCCTTTTTCCAGTCTTTGGTGAAACTCTCCTGGTCTGATCCACATTCCAAGACTGCTTGAAACTCTATGACCTACCTTACCCACTGACACAGAGGCCAGAGCAATCCCACAAATTAAGTCACGTCACTCCTCTGCTCTAACAAAAGCCGAAATCCTTACCTCACCCGCAAATGCTTGACTTTCTGAACGCCTGTTGTCTGTCAGACCCTATTTCCTTTCACTTTTCACTCCCCTCCTCACTTTCTCTGCTGAGCCACTCTGTTCTACTTACTGTTCTAGAACATTCTCAGCATACCCTGACCACAGGTCTTCTTTACTTGTTGCTTTCTGTATCTGGAGAATTAGCTACCTAATATCTATCTATACGCAGGCCATTGAAAATGGCTAGAGACAAATGTACAACCTCCCATTCTTGAAGTCTTTTCACAAATGCTGTCTTCCCTGAGGCCTTCTCACACCATCCTGCATTAACCTGCAAGCTTCCCCTTGATGAACATCAGCAACTTTCTTCCTTGATTTATTGTTCTTAACATTTACCAACTTCTTACACAGCACGTTCGTTATTTATGTATTTATTTTATTTTTATCTCCTACCTACTCACATTAGACTACAATCACTGAAGGTAAGAGGTTTTCTTCATTCATTGTCTTATGTCCCATATAAAGTATGCTAAACAGTGTCTGACTTACATAAGCCTCAAAAGTATGTGTTAATAAATAAAATACACTGTGTCAGATGCTTGAGACATAGTTAAACATAAGTAGCTATGCCCATGCTTGAGAAACTCAAAATATGGGTGGGTGGCAGAATAAATATTTTAATTACTCCTATATGTGCAACATACACTTGTAAATTTAAGTTGTTAGAAAGCAGGGTGACTTGTACCAAAGAAGTAGTGAAACAAGATAGATTCCTAGAACTCCAAGGCTTGAGAATAGTATGTCACTGTCCTTCAGAGGAGGTGGCACTTCTCCTGGTCTCTGGCAGGTGCTAATGACATGAACCTGTTGCAAACATGACAAATGAGGATTCTGACCAGCAGGATACAGCCCCATTTTATATACTCACAGCAAGTGAAAATCTGGATGGATAAAGGAAAGGTGGATATTCCTTTTATGAAAATTTTGTAGAGATGCTCTAAATAGTACATACTCCTAATCCATTTAAAATATTTAGAGCAGACTTCCAGTCAAAATGGCAGCATAGGTAAACATAGCTCACCGCCTCACACAACCACATTGAAATTACAACTAAATATAGAACAACCATCACTCAGAACCGTTAGAACTTGAGATAAATGGAAGTCAGACAACTACAGAATCAAAGAAACCACATCCATCCAGACTGGTAGGAGGAAAAGAGACACAGAACAGGTTGATCCCACACTCACATGTGGTGGATAAAAATCCAGGAGGGATGTCTCAGGAGCAAGGAGTCCCAGTCCCAAACCAGGCCCCCCAGCCCAGAGTTCCAATGACAAGAATATAAGTCCCATAACTTCTGGCTGCAAAAACCTATAGGGAACTCCTGGAGTCCCGAGCAGGTCCTCTTAAAGAACCCACATACAGACCTACTCAGACTCACTCCCTCTGAGCTCCAGCACCGGAGTAGCATCTAGAAAGGCCCCAGTGGCATACAGAGAAGAACTGAATGAAGTGTCTGGCATCAAGGCAAGGCATTCTATATGAATGGCTGGTCTTGGCTCATGCTTCACAACTTCCTAAATCCTCTCAAACAAGCAACAGTCAGCCTCAGTGCACCCAGCCCCAGTACCTCTTACTAAGTGGTCCTAGGCCCGGCGCTAGCAGCAGTCAGCCTAGTTTCACAGCTTGGCTTTGCCTGGGAATCTCCAAGCCCAGCACAAGCAGCAGCCATCTGCTGATTGCTTTACAGCCCGGGCAGTGTGGCCCCAGGCAAAACAAAGGTTGGAGCTGACCTTGGCCTGCCTCATCCAGGAAATCCCAGAGCCTGCATACCCACTGGACAGTTACAGACCACTTCATCGCACCACCACCCTGCCCCTGCACAGCTGATCTACCATGGAGGGCAGAGATTGGTGGTCAGTGATCATAGCCAGTCCTTACAGCTGACTGGTCTTGGTAAATCCCTTTGACCTGACAACGGCAATCAAGGCTCAGCTACGAAAGGAGGTCACTCAGCCCACACAGAGGGTAAATCTGGAGTACTCAGCTTGGGTGATAGGGGAGGCTGTGCCACTGGACCCTACAGGACACCTACTACGTTAGGTCACACTGCCAAGACACAGAGTCAAAGCAGCTCTACCTAATACATAGAAACAAACATAAGGAGGCTTCCAAAATGAGGGTACAGAAAGAAAAATGGACCAAATGAACGTATGGATCAAAATGCCAGAAAACAAATAAATGAAAGGGAGAAAAGCAATCTATCAGATGCAGAGTTCAAAACACTGGTTATAAGGATGCTCAACTGGGTACTTCAGCAGCATAAAAAAGACCCAGGCAGAAATGAAGGTTACACTAAGCGAAATAAAGAAAAATTTGCAGGGAACCAACAGTAGAGTGGATGAAGCCGAGAATCAAAATCAATGACTTGGAACATAAGGAAGCAAATACAACCAATCAGAACAACAAGCAGAAAAAAGAATCCAAAAAATGAGGATGGTGTAAGCAGTACATGGGACAACTTCAAGCTTTCCAATATTCGCATCACAGGGGTGCCAGAAGAAGAAGAGAAAATGCAAGAAACTGGAACTCTATTTGAGAAAATAATGAAAGAAAACTTCCCTAACTTGGGGAAGGAAATAGACATGTAAGTCCAGGAAAGGCAGAGGGTCCCAAACAAGATCGATGCAAAGAGGCCCACTCCAAGACACATCATAATTGAAATGCCAAAGGTTAAAGATAAAGAGAGAATCTTAAAAGCAGCAAGAGAAAAGCAGTTAGTTACATGAAGGGGAGTTCCTGTAAGACTGTCATCTGATTTCTCAAAAGAAATTTTGCAGGCTAGAAGGGATTGGCAAGAAATACTCAAAATCTTGAAAAGCAGGAACCTACAGTCAATATTGCTCTACCCAGCAAAGCTAACACTTAGAATGTAAGGGCAGATAAAAGAGCTTCCCAGACAAGAAAAAGCTAAAGGAGTTCTTCATCACCAAACCATTATTATATGAAATGTTAAAGGGACTTAAGAAAAAGATCAAAAATATGAATAATAAATACATTTCCATCAACAACTGAGTGTAAAAAACAAACTAAACAAACAAGAAGAACAAAGACAAAATCATGGATATGGAGAGCATTTTTGATGGATGCCAGATGAGAGAGGGCTTTGGGGGAATGGGTGAAGAGGTGAGGGGATTAAGAAGTACAAATAGCCATTGGGATGTAAAGTACAATATAGGAAATGGTGTAGCCAAAGAACTTATACACATGACCCATGGGCATGAACGAGGGAGTGGGGATTGTCTGAGGGAGTAAGGGTGTGGGGTGCAGGGGTGCAAAGGGGGAAAAATTGGGACAACTATAATAGCATAATCAATAAAATATAATTTAAAAAATAAAATATTTAGATTTAAAATTAGAAGTTATATAACTCCTGCTCTAGTCATCCTTTACAGAGCTCCTAACCATGTGTCAGGCGTTGTGCTTGTAGCTGGAAGAGAAAAAAGGAGGATATAAATTCAAACCTGCAGGAGTAGAGAGTACACCGCTCTGCTCGTAAATAATTTTAATAATAGTATGACAAAGGGATTCATTCCTAAAACCACTTAATTATCGCAAACTTATTAAAATTTAAGGCAAGTCTTCATGGAGATACTTGTCACCAGTAAGATGTTTAGAACACACACATTGTTTTAAAGAAAGGCATTACCCAGGATTAGAGTCTCTCTTGGTTTCCCCCTGTGCTTAGCCTCTGAGAAACCCCACTGCTCTGATTCACATCTCAAATAATGACTAGCATATTTGTGTCTTCTAGGTAAACTGAACTTAATTTCCCCCAAATGTTCTATGCTCTGGGTTAATTTAATTCATCATATTTTTGGGTACCCAACTTGTACACATATATCTTTCATGAAATTCCTTTTCTTTCTTTCCCTATCAATCTTACCTCTGCTCATACTTTGCACCCTTGTTGCATTTTACTTCAGTGATTTGTCCCCAGACTTCCCCAGCTTGCCGGTCACTCCAGCTTGCCCGTCTGTGCTATCATCACCTGCGAAATCAGCAGTGTTTCAGTAGTATTAGTTGAGTACTTCCTCTGTGCTGGGCTCATTTCAAGAGGCTAGGAATACACATGAGGACAAAACAGAAAGAAAAATCCCTTCCTGCATACAGCTTCAAATCTGGGAAGTGGATCATGCCATATAGAAATAAGTATGTTGCCAAGTGGTGATAAATGGTATTGAAACTAAAGTGGTACGACACCACATAGTCCTCCCCTTGCCTTTGCCACTACTATAGAAAGGAGCGGGGCAATCGGAGAAGGACTCCGCGGAGACGGAATTTGAGCAGAGAGCTGAAGGGAGAGGATCACAAAAAGATACAGCGGAAAGTCGCTTCAGGCAGAAACACTTGCAAAGGCCCTGAGGCAGGGACGTGTTTGGGAGCCCTAAGGAGAGGAAGTAGGCCCATATGTCCTAAACGCCATGATGGTGGGGGAGCAGTCAGAGAGAGGGTTGAGTCAAATCATGTTATGCCCTTACTATGGTAAGGACTTCAGAGTTTATTTTAAGTGACATGAGGAGCCACGGAAAGGTTTTGGACATGAAAATTACACGATCTAATCTTTGTTTGCAAAATTAATCTGGTCACTACGTAGCAAATAGACTGTAGGGGGCAGGAAGGAGAGAGAGGTGTTTGCAGGGAGATTGGCCCTGTTCAGAGATAAGAGCAGCACTTATTTTATATTTAATTATTTATGCTTTTAACATAAGTTGTTTAAATGTGGGCCTGGATTTACTCTTTTTTTTTTTTTTTTTTTGGTCAGGATCCAACAAACGCCTGGCACATACTAGATGTTTAATAAGTGCTTACGAAAACAAGAGAGGGAGGGAGGGAGGAAGGAAAGAAGGAAAAATTGAATAAATAACTGGTTTTGTGATTCTCGTATCTAGTTTGAAAAAACTTAGATGGAAAAGTGTCTGTCTTTCTAAACAATACAAAAAGAAAAGGCTTCATTATTATTTCAGCATTTATGCGCGAAAGGCACGCATTTGTTTTCCTACTAAAAAAACTGAAAAGGCTGAATCCCACTCATGTTCCAACATTAAATGAACATGCATCCTGAAGAAGGTTTCATTCTGCAAAAACTTACCAATTAGTTTTAAGGGTTATAGGAAAACTGGCTTACATTTATTGGAAGTGAGCAATATCTTTAAAAATAGGAGAGAAATAACTCTCTCTGCCCTCTCTCTTGCCAACTGGCAGTATGCTTCTCTTGGGCCTAAAGAAAGTCAAGGTCATTGAGCAGATGGTCCATGATTGGGGTAAAGTGAAGCAAAATAATTCTCTCATTTAAAATTAGTTTAATTTGGGAAGAAAATTTTCACTTTCACAGATGTACTGGAGGTTGGCACAAAAATGATGACATGTTGAATTTAGATCAATTTCTCTGATTCCTTATGTTTTCTATTAACTGTTAGTCAAGTGCTCTTTAGCTCTATTTGGCAAAATAACAATAAAGAATAAACTATAATCCTAAGTAAAATAATCATCTTAGAAGCATTTGTAACTAAATTGTGCTTGGGACTTCATTTAACAATCCTAATTCGGATACTGCCACAAGAAACATAATATAAACCAATCCTTTGACTAGAAGCCTCAGGAAAAATGGGCAAATGTCACTGTATCTGAGTCACTTAACTATGCTGTAAAATTCAAAAACAATTAAAGTGGAAAAGCCACCTTGTCTAAGAAGATGGTGAGGATGTCCTGATAAGCAATTCCAGATGGCTACAAAGTCTCTCAGAAGTTTGGGCTAGAAACCTACTCTTATTCAGACATAGGCTTACAGTGCACATTCAGTATCATCTGAACACGTGATAGATATTAAAGAAACTTCCACTTGGAATATCTTTAATCCCTAGCACCCTACATCACAGGCTTACTTTTACATTGCCTGTGGGATCTGTTTTAATGTGACAGTACTGGTTGGCCAATGGCAATTCTATTCTTGAGTTGTTCAGGTGGAAACACCACCTCTAAAATTAGAATGCCACACCACACATGCCCATTTCCCTTCCCTACTGTATTCTTCTGCCGAGTGCTCATTCCAGTATCACAGACGGTATATTGCACACACAGGCTTTAGTTGTCTTTCCCCGCCTGGAAGTGAAGCCCCAGGTCGGCCAGGGTCGTTACCATATCCCCCGGCAACCAGAACAGCGCCTGGCGCAAACTGCGGATTTAATAAGTATGTGTTGAACTAATCAATTTATTATTTCAGGTTCTCCTTATCCAAATACATTTTGTTTATAAATAAACTATAAGGCTTCATTTGGGGCTTTGGCTAGACAGAGCACTTGTGAAAATACTCGGTCATTTGCTTCAGTCATACAACAAAAGTTATAACAACTAGGAATAAGAAAAGTGAGAAGTTTAGCACGAGGATAAGGAAACATTGTATGGGGGCAGGTTACTAAGCCAAGAGGTTTGTGTTCCACGCCTTTCTGGTCACTTAGTGAACCTCAAGAACTAGAACGGAACATGCGGCAAAAGTAAGCACGATGCTCTCATCCCACATCTGGACTTCTCTGTGTTAGACACTGGCTCAAATTCTTTGAGTATCAGTTACTTCCTGTGTAATGAATGCGTTGAACTAGCTGATTACCTAATGCCTTTCCTAAGCTCTACTGTCATGACTGCTTACTTAATAAAGATTTTTTTTTAAATAATAGAACCAACATGAGAAATTTGCACTATCCAAAGAGAGTTTACTATAAAAATGTTAGGTATTTTACAAAATTTTAGAAGTACTGAAGAAGCAACTCTTGACAGGATGAAACGGAATCTATTGCATCAAGAGTTGGTGGGGGCTTCACTAGAGCTCTGCGATTAAAGTGACTCAGAATGCCAAGTCCAGGCTCTGCCCCTCAGTTCACAATCCTGAAGGAAAATGATTAACCATGTGCGTCGGTTGTTCACCCCAGACTGATCTGATGTCTTCAGAGAATCAGGGCAATGTGAAAGAACTGTGGCTCCCATTTGGATCCAGCATTACAGGCAGGAGGCTGTTCCCAGAGGACAGGATCAAACGCCTATTGACACTTTAAACCCCAGTGTATTTGACATTAGCACCAGCTGTGACACGGTACATGGAGAGCATTCCAGTCAGAGGATACTTTTTTGACTGTAATCATCAGTATTAAAGTCAATTATCCTCTTTTGAATTCAAATGGTAGGTTAGTTACTGACATGAAAGTTAATCTCATATAATCCTCAAAACAAGGTTTAGTCAAAACTGATCTCAATAACTCTTACAACTTAATTTCATAAATCATAAGAATCAGTTTATGTGCTTTCTCCGTTCTCCCATGCAACCCAGACTCCATGGTAAATAGAATCCTCTTCCCATGCATCTGCCTCTAATGGTCCAATTAAATAAAACTTCCTCAACACAGAAATAGAGACTTATTTTAAAATATTTTCTTATGTGGTCAACAATATCTGTGACTAGTTATTTAAGATTAACTGTAAGAACATTGCTGATTCCTTAATCCCCTTTGCCTAACCGCCCAGCCGGAAAGTTTTATTTTAGGGCTGATCTGAAAAATAATCAAAATTTATTTCATTTTTTTAACATTTATTTCTAAGTGTCTATGCTCACATGTGTGAATGCTTATTATTTGCTCTCTCATCTAAAACTTCATATAAGCAAGTACAGTAAGTTTTAACTGTCATTTATTTGACATATTGAAATATCATCCCCTATTTATCTTAGGATAAGTTTCTTTATCCCTTCATTATACAGAGCTTGTCAGCAGATTTTGAAACTCCAAAGAGATATGCATTCTTGACAATTTTCTAGCAACTTAAGTTTAATTTGTAAATAATGGTAAAAAAAAAATCAGTCAAGGTTATTTTGAGAGGAAGATTTCTATTTCAATTTCCCTGAAACAGGATTTTTGGAGTCTCTGGAAACAGTGCTTATTCTAGTTTCTAAGTTTCTTCTACTGGCATTATTTCCCCCAGTAGCATTAGCAGAAATTACATGATTCACCGCTTTGGGGGAAACACCACCCTTCGCTCAATAGCTTGAAAGGTAAGGCATTTTCTCCCCTTGCTTTCGCTTCCACTTGACAAGCTTCAGGCAGAACTTAAAGCAGGAATCCAATACACCCACATGCTCTAGTAATAAGACAGAAACGGGCTTTCCGTAGGGTGATTCCTTGAGACTTAGTGCTCAGCGGTGCCCTCTCTTATCCCACAAGTTTAGTGAAATGTGTAAGTAGTTTCTCCCCAACAGAAGACTTCAAAAAAAACTAGGAAAATCTCCAACATAAGTTTTGGGAAAAAATGGAATTGTATCATAACGTAAGCTGGATACCGATAATAGGTACTTTCAAAGCATGAATAATAATTGCTTCAAATATAGGAAATGTTACTATACGATAAGAGCGTTTTGATGAAAATAACGGGTAAGAATTGGAAATAAATTTTAGCATTATAATTAAAATAAAGTCTATTTCCTCCAAAAACTTCCATCTTTGCCTTTTAAGAGATTTAGAGTTGTAAAAAGAGCTCTACCTCTTTAGAATTACATATAAAATGAAAAGGATGAAAAGGCTTCTAAGAGGTGAAGTAACTGTGCTAGGTTGATTTAGCTTTGGGGAAGAGCCTGAAGGGTTCATTTAAATGTTCAGCTCAAACATTTGGAGAACTCTGTTTTGGATGTCTGTGACCAATTGTCTTTTATTGCCACAAAGGGCAAACCAAGAGACAGTAGGGCTAAAGTTCCAGTGGAGACATGGGAACACGCCCCTAAGTGTATATATAAGTCAGTGGTTTAAAAACCTAGGTGTACACTGGTTCACATGAGAACTTTAAAATAATGATGCCCCAGAACAATTAAATCAGCACTGACATTTTTACAAAGTTTTTCAAGTGATACTAATATACAGCTAAGCCTGGGAACACTGGTGTGAAGCAAGAGGATTCTATTAAATAACTTCAGTGGAGCATAGTAAGAATTGAGCAAATAAATTATAGACAAAATAAACATGTCCACTGTTCTCTAAAGATGCTTGTTTTCAAGTCCCAGCCCCATGGGAGGTTCTCACGTTTTTACCATATCTGTGATTTCAGAAGGATAAAAGCACAATTTGGGGTCCAGAATTCAGACATAGAGTTCAGGTCGTGTTCCCTGCTTCTTGTAAGGGGCTACTCATTATAAAAACAAACCTCGGCCCTTAAATTAATGTACACAAGACTCTTCAGGTTACTAAGTTGCTCTGGCTTTGCTCCTTGGAGTTGTATCGTTTTTTTATTACAATGCCAATACCACCTGGCTGGGCCCTAGAAGGACACTACCTTGATCCCACCTCCAGCACTTTGGCTCAATTATGCATCCTTTCGCAAGCAAGATGAAACTCAGAAGGAAAAACAGAGCAGTAAGAGATAATCCAAAGAGTGTAAACCCAGACATGTTGATAAAATTCAAAGTTCTCTTTATGTTACAGCCAGTTTATTTGCCAAGTCTCTTCTAACCCACCCACTGCCTTGTGGCAACTACACTTCAGCCCCCCCGTATAGGCACAAGGCGCAGACATCGGACTAATTTCTCCCATTTGCTTTTATTCTACCTTTTTCCGTATGGTAACTGCATAGTTTTGCCACATAAGTCTCTCTTCATAGTCTACTTAATTCCTCTCGTTAACTCCCAAAGAAAAAGATTAAGTGCTTTTGTTTACAGGAGAAGAAAAGAACGGCAGGAGAAAAAACAAGAGAACAGAAGGAAGAGGAGAAAGAAAAGGGAGGAGAATGAAAAGGAGGAGGAGGAGCAAAAGGAAAGAAGAGGAGGAGAAATGGATAAGGAAGAAAGAGGAAGAAGAGATAAAGAGGAGGAAGAGGAGGAAGAAGGTAAAGAAGGGGAAAAGGAAGAGGAAGAGGAGAGATCTACATTATTTTATCAATACTATGTGTCAGTTGCTTTATTTTCAGTATTTCTGTATATTATTATGATCTTCAAAACAACCATGAGTACTGAGGATTACTTTCCAGGCAATGAAGCCACAGCCTGGGGAGATGAAGTAACTTGCTCAAAGATGCACAGGGAAGAGACCCGGGCTGAGATTCACATGTGAGCCTGTCTTCCCTCCGCTTCATGATCTTTCCACTTTCCTTGCTTTCCCTCCTAAGTCCCATTTCTGGACAAAATGAGTTGAATCCCCTCAGAGTTGCCCCAAGTCTGGGACACGCCTATGTCCGTTTGACACCTGCAGGAACCGTACGATGCACCATTTCCATAAGCCCATCTCTTCTCAAATATTTATTCTATAAATGACCTACTCTTCCAGTGAGATCCTATATCCCCTCCACCTCAGATGGAATAATTACATTTAGATATGTCATATTCAAACTGAAGGACACCAACAGAGAAAAAAAAGAGAGAGAGAAAAAAACCTCCTTACCTAAAATGGAAGAAGAATAAGAATTACAGTGGACTTCTCACCAGAGAACAGGACGCAAGAAGACAGTGAGTTAGTGTTAAAAATAAAAACCAGCAACCTAAATTGCTGTATGCATCAAAATTATTCTTTGAAAGTAAAAGAGAAATTAAAAATGTAATTCATCACCAACCAATCTGTTCTGCAGGAGATATTAAGAGAAGATCTTCTGAGAGAAGGAAAATGATTAAGGTCAGAAGCTTGGATCTGCGTAAAGAAAGAAAAGTGCTAAAGAAGGAATATATACAAGTAAAATGTCTTTCTATTTCTTACTTTATCTAAAAGATAGCTTTTAAAAGCAATAATAGCAATGTATTGGCTTATGAATAGGTGAAATGAATGATAGCAATGTCACAGGAGAAGGAGGGAGAAATTGAGAATAAATTGCATGTCAAGAGTAGAGTGTTACCTGAAAGTGGGCTTAAAATAGTTAGAAATGTAAATTGTAGGGCAACCACTAAAATTTTCATAATATAATCAATATGCTGAGAGGACATAAAATAATATAAAATGATCAATTAAACCAAGGAAGTCAGAAGGGGAAGGGATAAATCCAGTGAATAAAAGGAATTTCAAATACAGTAAATATTAATCAAATATTTCAGTAATCACTTAAAATGTGAATGGTCTACATAAACCAACTGAAATACAGAGGTTGTTAGAGCGAATTTAAAAACAAAAGTAACCCAACTCTGTGTTGTCTGTAAACTCCTACTTTGAATATAAAAATTCTAATAATTTAAGGGTAAAGGAGTAGAGATATACCATACTAACACTAATTAACAGGAAGTTGGAGTAGCAGTATTGATTTCAGACTAAAAGGACTTCAGAGCAAACAAAGAAATAAATTCAGAGATAAATAGAGCACTGTATGATGATAAAGAATCCATTCTCTAAGAAGACATAGTAACTGTAATTGTGTATGTGCCTAACAAAAGAGCATGAACGCACATGAGGCAAAAACTGATAGAACTAAATGGAAAAATAGGCAAATCTATTCATGGAGATGCCAACACCTCCTTAACTACTTGATAGGTCAGGCAGGCAGCAGGTAGGAAGCACACGGGGGTTGTAAACTCACTACCAGTCGACCGGGTCTAACTCACCTGTACACAATACTTCATTCAGCAGTAAAGTATACGTTATTCTCAAGATTACATGCAGTACTCATCAAAATTTACCACATTCTAAGCCATAAGACATATGATGATAAATTTAAAATAACAGAAATAATACAATGTATGTTCTCAAATCACAATATGAAACTAGAAATAAGTTACAGAGACAGCTCAAAAATCCCAATACTTAGAAATTTAAAAATATCCTTCTAAAAAGGCCCAAAAGAAATTTTCAAATATTTTGCACTAAATGAAAAATCAAAACACAACATCAAAATTTGTGGGATTCAGCAAAAATATTGCAGAGAGGTAAGTTAATAGCATTGAGTGCTTATATTAGAAAATAAGAAAGATCAGAAATCAATAACCTAAGATTTGACATTAGGGAATTAGAAAGAGATGAATAATTTAAGACGAAAGGAACAGAAAAAGCAAGAGTAGTGCAAATTAGAGTAGAAATCAATGAAACTGAAAACAGGAAATCGACAGAGAAGATTGTTTTAAAAATCAGGTTCTTCAAAAAGATTAACAAAAATGATAAACTCCTAATCAAGCCAACCAAAAAAAATCAGAAAATATGCAAATTATTAATATCAGAAATGAAAACGGGATCAACACTACTGATAAGGAAATACTACATGAACTCCATTCTCACAAATTTGATAATATAGGTAAAATGATTCAGTTCTCTGAAAGATGCAAAACCACCAAAATTCACACAAGAAGAAATAGAGACCCTGAAAAACTCTATACTTATCAAAATTAAGTCAATATTTAAAAACCTTCTAAAAAATAATTATCAGGCCCAGATGTTTTCACTGAGGATTCCACAAAAATATTTAAGGAAGAAATAACACTTATTCTCTACAATATCTTCAAAAAAATACAAGCAGAGAAGAGTACTTCCTAATTTATTCTCTGAAAATAGAACTGCCTTCATTTGAAAAACAAATGACATTACAAGGAAAGAAAACAACAGAACAATATCTTTCATGAACATAGATGCAAAAATCTTCAACGAAACATCAGCAAATAGAATCTGACATGTAAAAAGAATTATGTCGTAAGAACAAGTGGTATCTAAAGCTTATTTGCCATTTGAAAATCTACCAATGTAATCCACTACATAAGCAGCCAAAAGAAGAAAAAAGATGCTGAAACGCATTCGATATAATCCATTCTCTGTTCAGGACAAAAACCCTGAAGACTCTGGAATAGAGGGAAACTTCTTCAACTCAATAAAAAATAATCTGCCAAAAAAAAAAACAACAAAACCACCTACACCTAAATGTCCTGGTTAATGGTAGGAGACTGGATGCTTCCCCACTAAGGTTGAAAAAAAGGAAAGAGATCCTCTTACCACTTATGATCAGCATCATACTGAAAGTCCTGGCTAGTACAATCACACAAGAAAAGAAGATCAAATGTACACAAATTGAAAAGGAAGAAATAAAACTTTTTATTTGTAGAGAACATGGTTGTATAGAAATCACTACTGAATCTGTGGAAACCATTCCTGAAACTAATAAGCCAGTATAGTCAGGTCGGAAGACACGACATCCGTATACAAAACTCAAATGCTTTCTTATCTACCAGCAATAAATAAACGAAGCTTGAAATGTAAAAAATACTATTTACAATAGCACCAAAAAATGAAATATGTAGGTATAACAACATGTACAAAATCTATATGCAGAAATCTACAAAACACTGTGGAAGAAATCAAAGATCTACATAAATGGAGAAATACTCCATGTTCCTGGATTGAAAGACATACTATTCTTAGGACAGATAATTCTTCTCAGATTGATGTATTTATTCAACAAAATTACTATCAAACTCTGAACAAGTTATTTTATAAATACCAGCACACTATCTAAAATTTATGTGAAAAGTCAAAGGAAATATAGAAGGGTCAACAAAATATTGAAGAACACCACCACCAGAAGATCACATTATCTGATCTCAAGACTTATTACGAAGCTACAATAATTAAGAAAGTGTGAAGGGTGGCAGATACTAGGAACTAAGTTTCTCACTGTTGGAGTGGAAGATTATAGGCAAGCAAGGGCAGAGTCTAAAATGACCTATGTGGTAACAGATTAAAGTTGAAGACATCAGTATGAACACACACACACACACAGTATTATTAAATATACATATATGAGGTCTGTCCAGAAGGTGTCCAGCCATGTACTATGAAAAAGAGACATTTATTGATGAAGGTACAAGAAACATTCTACAAAGAACAATGACACCTCAGTCCCCTTCAAAGTAGGCACCTTGGGACTTCACATGGTTCTCCCAATTGTCATAGGCTATCCCATTGTATTTTCTTGAATCTCATCAATGGTCTAAAATCTCTTCCCTTTCAAAGGTGATTTTTATTTTTGGGAAAAGCCAGAAGTCACAGGGTGCCAAGTCTGGGCTGTAGGGAGGATGAGTCACCTGGGTGATTTGATGTTTTGCCGAAAAACTCTGCATGAGACGTGATTCATGAGTGGGCTCACTGTCATGATGAAGCTGCCAGTCACCAGTTGCCCATAGCTGCGGCCTTCTGAATCATCCAATAGTTTCCATGGAGGGATGTTCAGGCTTAATGCAAAATTTGATGCAGATTCGTTGCTCTGCTCACTCAGTCATTTTGAATACGACAGCCACACAGTACACATGCTCACTCAACAGCGTCTACCACCCTCACTGCCTATTACAGTGAAGTCATCA
Source organism: Mormoops blainvillei (assembly GCA_004026545.1). NCBI lineage: Eukaryota > Metazoa > Chordata > Mammalia > Chiroptera > Mormoopidae > Mormoops > Mormoops blainvillei. Next base: position 29,445 of record PVJD01005721.1, read on the forward strand.
TTGTTCACACATGCACATTCCAGTCCACTGCCCTTGGCTGCCAGGTTACATCGATGTCAGGCAAACCGTTCTCATTGTATTAAAATGGCTTGACTCTTTCCGGAGGCCCCTCGCCTTTCCTTGCTCTGTGAGCTGAAAGGGTCTAGTAGTATTGACACCGCAGTAGCAATGAGAACAACTGAGGCACGGATCTTGGGTTCTTGTACAACTCTCCAATAAAAGGAAGTAGGGCTCCTTGGAGAAATGATACCCTACAGGACTCGGTCAATGGATATACAAGATGCATTGGGAATATCTTGCAGTACATTTCCCCACCCCCGCAAAAAACAAAAAACAAAACAAAACAAAACCTCAATGATGTCAAAGGAATACAGTATTCAACTGAAGGGGCTCCCAGTGGCCAAAGTTAGAATAATTTGAACAACAAAATAATAAGCTCATATTGGGTAATAATTCAAAATATAAAATAAATACCACAAGTGCATACTGACATAAATGAATGACTGAAAAAATAAATCTAGGAGAATAAATACCTCTCCCACCCAGAAGAAATCCAAATACTCCATATACTACTCCTCATTCACAGAACTAGAACATAATTCCCCATTGCTCTGTGTGGGCGGCACATGACTTTCTTCCAAAGCGTATAGTATAAAGAAAGGGTGGGGGGAAGAGTAATGTTACAGTGGAGAAATCTGACAAATACTACCCCAGCCAGGAGTTCAAGGTTAACATCAAGAGTGAAAAGTCAAAAGCAAAAACAAAAACAAAAACAGAAAGAGTGATAAGTCGTGTTAATAGGACGCGCCCTCACTATGCTGAGAGTGGCGCTTTAACTCTGGTTTTCCTCACCAAAACCCATCACGGCAGTCTGATCCCAAGAGGGAAAAAGAAAAACTAGCTCAGCCAACAGGAGATTGGGAGCCACTACAATTAAATACATGCTGTATTCTGAATGTCAGGGTCCTGGGATAGAGAAAGGGCATTTGGTAAAAATTAAAGAACTCTGAATAAAGTGTTGTCTTTAGTTAAAAGTAACCTAATAACATTGGTTCATTCACTGTGACAAATCACTAATTACAGTAATATATGATGTTATCAGTAGAGGAAGCTGGGGGTAGAGCACATGGGAATGCTCTGTATTCTCTGGGACTTTTTTTTTCCTTGTTGTTCAAGAACAGTTGTCTCCATTTCCGCCCCTCCCCACCTATAACTTCTATAAATCTAAAACTCTTCTAAAAGAACAAGTTTATTTTTAAAAACTGAGCATTTTCTACAATCCTTATTTTGCACTTTAACCCCTCTTCTTCCAGGTTTATGTTATGTATTCATTTTTTACTAAAGTCTTCACTTTGATAAACATAAGTTTTATGGCTGAAAAAATGCAGCTCAAATGGCATAAATCATAAGATTGTACACATACAAGTACATGTAGGGACTGGACCTAATAACTCTTATATTAATTTTGCACATGTTAAATGTTCAATAAATTGAGAGAATGGGTTCATTAAACAGCAAGAAATACATAGCGACAGCTGAACGAAGAGCGGTATGAACAGGGCTTTAGACAGTATCCTGTCTACTAAGTCGACTCTGGCCAATGGTCGGGACAACTAGTGACACCTCAGCTCTCAAAACCAATGAAATGATCACATCACCGATAAATGAAAATTTATTAGCATCAACTTGAAAAATATACATATGCCTGAATATGTCCTTTCTCAATTCTGACCTTCAACAAACGTAACCATTATTTCTGTACTCTGCAAATTCTGGCCGAGAAATGCAGCATGTGAACCAGACAGGGTTTCTCTTCCTTAGCTTCTCTGCTTCTGTTAAGATTGGCCACAATTGGATGATACCCCTTCCTTTTTTCCCCTTCCCTCTCCCCCGTCTTGTCCCTAGAAAGCTTCTCATATTTTTCTACTGTGTAGAAGCGCAGTTGCCTTGCTTTTTATCAATGCAAACAATTTACATGAGAAAATAAAATCTTATAGTCAGAAATTGTACTGACTGGGCCTCAAATCTAATCCCTAAAGGAAGGTATCCCATGGAAGCAAATGGAAAGAGCAGCCTATGTAGAATTTTTAAAATGTATAATCTAAATATCTAATCTCACTTAGTATACGGAACATACTACTGAATTTCTCCAACTGAAATAGCGTTGCTTCCCAATGGGGATTTGGGGCTACATGCTTCTCTCCCTTTTTCTTGAAATGGCTCAGCTTTAACCATGTTTGAACGGGAAAGCAGAGCAAAATACCTTTTTAAAGTCAATTTAGACAAAATAATCCTTTTTCTCATTACATAATAACCAAGCGGGAAGTGAAAATACAAGATGGCCTGGTCCCCCAAAGAAAATCTGATTAAAATTAAAAAGTTATACTTAGGATATCAAATGTTTCATCATGGGAATGGAAGTGCAAATAATGGGAGCTGTATAAACAGCTTTGCTTTACATAACTAACATTTACCAAGAATTTCTCCTGTGTCTCACTGACCTTAGCAAATATTAAGGTTTATAGTGTCACTACATTATTTTTGAACGAAGTGGATGTAATATTTGGCTATAATAAAGATGCACATTATTTTTAAGTGTTAAAAATAGGTTGAAAACTTATCACTTTTCATTCCTTTAATTCATATCTCATTGCACTGTGAGCCATCCGTGACAAGCCGACAGAAGGATGAGCTGCCAAGGCAGCAGGCGGTATTTTCGAGCTGGGTGAAGCTTGCCTCTGTCAGAGCCTCCGTAAGCGGCAAGTGGCGAGGTGGGGATTCATACAGAGGGCTAGATACGCGTCTGGCCTACTGTAACAGCCACACACTCGCTCTGTTGACATTTGAAACATCCTCTGTTCTTTCAAGATTACATGCAATAAAATTGAGGGGTAGATAACTAAAAGTTAGGGGATTTTGATAATGAATTTGGGACTGAATAAAGTGGCTTATGAAAAATGAGAGCAAGGAACAGTCTTTGACATCACTTTCACGTGTAAAACATTTGAGACTAGACTCCTATTTTCTCTAAAAAGTAGATATTGCATATCAAACTCTAATTTAAAAAGCCAAGCCACCAGGCTTCTGTTTGGAAAGAAATTTTCTTTTTTTTTTAAAAATTTGATTTATTTTTAGAGAGAGGGGAAGGGAGGGAGAAAGAGAGGGAGAGAAACATCAAAGTGTAGTTGCCTCTCAAGCACCTCCTACTGGGGACCCGGCGCGCAACCCAGGCATGTGCCCTGACTGGGGAATCAGACCGGTGACCCTCTGGTTCACAGGCCGGAGCTCAATCTACTGAGCTACACCAGCCAGGGCAGAAATTTTCATTTGCAAGTGTTAAAAATATCATTCTGCAGGATCACTGCATTCATCCACAGTTCAGTAAGCTGCTGGGTCTCCATCCTTGCTTTAGCCTGAGGCCTGAGCCACGTCAGGAACGCGCCACTTGCCGGTGATAGGCTTTCCCCCGAAAGAAGCAGCTAGAGGACTCAGCACATACATAAGTGTGTGTGCGCACAAACCTACACGCAGGGAACTCACCCACACAGAGACCTCATCATAAGGCAGAAATGTAACACAGGAAAAATGAGAATTTTGAGGAACATGCTTTAATTTAGACAATAGGCTGTGGTGCAAGAACAATCAACATTCATACACTAGGAGAGAGAGAGTTTGACCAACATCATGTCGTACATAAGCCAGCTCTCGTCACCCTTACACGTCTCTCACAGGGCACACAGGGCAAAGCAGCATATCGACCACAAGAAGCAGTGACCCTGGTACAACAGGTATACAATAACTGATCATTATTCCCGAAATAACTACCTATAGAGAAGCCAAGTAAGTGTGGGGGTCTAGGGCCTACTTTTTTTGGATGGAAAGCTGGGATTCACAAATCAGCCCCATCTTTTATTACCTATGAAACGATGGGAAAATGATGTAATCTCTGTCCTTTGCATTCCTGTGTACATCCGAAGGAACATGTGGGGCATATGCGAAACACTTAATCAAGCTTCATAGTCACTGTGCCTCCCTTTCCTCAAGCTGAAATGCTCTTTCCCCTTATTCCTTCACCATTATTTTTGTTCTGAGCCATCAAGGTCCACCTCAAATACAAAGGTAAAAGCCCTAATAGCATCTAGAAATTCCCCTGAGTTCTTCAACTTTACTCTGCACGGAACCAACCGCCCCCTCACCTCTGCTCCCAGAACACCTGATGGAAACACCAAGCAGTGGTTTTAAACAGGTGAGGAACCAAAGCAAGTTGGAGTATACTGGAAGGAACCGGACTCCAGAAAACTTTCTCACAAAGACCACTCCGAATTTTGACATATCCTCGGATTTGGGTGGGAAAGGAGAAAAATATAGGCTTCTGGACATTTTGGTAAAAATTCCCAGGGCAAGCTATAAGGCCTCCTCCTCCCAGCCCCAACCACTCAACAAACACATCACGCTGCGGACGAACAATGACTTAACCGCTTTCCTATCCCTAGATCTAACCACAGAGCCTAAAAACATACAAGTATTCAACAGATGACTGACTAAATGAATGAAAATGAGCCTGTGTTCTCTCTCTCTGGAAAATATTTGTAACTTAAAATAGATTTATAGGAGGGAGGTAGGGGGTGAATCTTTTCTGAGGTTTAAGATTTAGTATTGCTCTTCGTCTAGTTCGCCATACAAAGGTCTGGCTTACCGCAGGGAGGAAATATAGAGGATGGATGGATGGATGGAGGGATGGAGGGATGGATGGATGGATGGATGGAGGGAAGGATGGAGGGGTGGGTGGGTGGCCAGCGCTGCTCAATGAAACTTTCCATTTTGTGATAAATCACCTTAATTTTGTAAAACGTTATCTAAAAATAAAATAGTTTAAGAATCTATAGCATAATTTCTAAATTAAGATATTAGCCCAATGATATACCTGTATTTAAGTTAACCCTAGTCTCCCCTTTGTAATGTCAATTTTTTAACACTCCCATGAAGAGGACATAGAATATTTACTGGACAATTTGATAGCTAAAATTTCATAGTGTGGGAAAAATGACAAATTGTTAATTCCAATGTGAAAAAACATAGGCTTTGGAATTTGATGATGCCCGCTATTTGGTCCAGGAATAAAAGTCAAAAGAAAGAAAGAGAAGGTAAGGAGTTAGAGATGGAAGGCGAGTCAGGCTAAAGAAGAAAGAAAGGAACGGGAAGGGTGAGAAGGGAGGTAGAATGGTCTTTTCCATCTGTGTTCTTTAAATCTGTTTACTTGAAGTATGTTATTAATATCACTAAATATATTTTCAGAAAGTATTACGAGGTTTAAATCATTGCGATGATACAAAGTATTTCAGGCTAAGAATTTTTAAAGTAAAAACACTAATCCGTGGCATTTCTATCAACCCTTACCAAGACAGCCATCATAGCAAAATCACTAACAACCACATTTTTAATTATTCAAGAAGGAGTACATGTTCTGAGATTCAGGAATTTAAAACACGAACTTGCTTTGGTGAATGCATTATAGTAAATCAGGCTGAGGCTGACAAAGCATGTTTCTGAATGTAAGGAGCACTAAGAGGCTACTGACTGGTAGTTTGGTAATTAAATTCCTCATGGGAACACTTTTATCGTCCATACACATTCATTTTTGCAAGTGTCAGAAAGACAGCTCTAACTTAAGAAACAGAATTTAAAGACTTACATAATTGAGAAATCCCATAGGAGATGCGGGCTTAAGGCTCAGAAGGTTTCAGGAGCTTAATGATACTTTTTCCCTTTTCCTCCCTCTTCTCTTCTGTTTCTCTTTTCTGTCTCTTATTTCTCCTTCCCCAACTCTAGCCTTCATTCTTTGGTAGGTTCTCCCCCTATAATGAAAATGTTGGTTTTAGAATTATGGAATTTAATTCCGAAAGCTGAGTAACCTCCTTAGAAAGGGAGCTGCTTTTGATAGCTCTGCCACAGGTTTCGTGGGAGATGCAGATTTGCGCGGGTTGGGTCACTTAGCCACCTCTGAATCAAGTGAACAGGTCTTAAGGTTGTGGTGCTGTGACTGGCCAAGGCCGAGACACATGCCGCCAAAACTAAGGCACTCTCTAGGCATGGATAAGCAGTGGCCCAGGGGTAACAGTGCTCCTCAAACTCTAATGTCCGTTGACTCAAACTGAAGACCTTACTAAAAATGCGGGTATGTATTCAATAAGTCCAAGAGGTACCAGGTTTTCTGAACTTACGACAAGATCCCAGGTAACGCTGATGCTGTTGGCTTGGGAGCCATACTTTGAAAACCACTGCTACTTGGTCAAAGATACAGAACAGTCAAAAGCAATAAGCAGAGGCCAATTAAACGACCCAGATAGATTTAGACAGATTTCAACATTACGGTTTTACACACAAATCCTTGATAAAAGTATAAATTTTGAATAAAAACAGGAGCAGTCCTTTACAATTTCATAAGTAACACAAGAACGCCAAAAAGAATTATATAAAAGAGAGGCCAGCATGATTTAGGTCTGTTTTTGCACTAAAGAATGTTATTTGTATAAATACTATAAATTATAAACTGTCCTACAATTATACTATAATATGATTCTACTGTGGCTGCAAATATATATTCACATGGAAAAAATATAGCTTTAGTTTTACACATACATTTTTACAAGTCACCAGAGAATATGGATCCTATGTCCATAAGTCAATTTCTGCTGAAACAGCTCCATACCACATTATACCAAGGCAAAACAGGAACTTCCAGGTCACAACTGATCGTGCTATTATTATAATAGTTCATAAAAATATTCCTATACACAAAATATTTTAAATAGCCTAATACCAGATGATATGGTTGGACTTAATTCGTAACTAGAAAGGCTCCTAAAATCTGTAAGCCCGTGCAGTGCCTGAGCGCCCTCCTGTGGCTCCTCTAGCCTGGGCTGTCTGCATCTACCTGGTTGCATGTTCGTTAAAATTTAAAAAAATTTTTTTAATTGTTTAAGTAGAAAGTGACCACGTGACCAGATACAATGAATTTCTCAGTCACTACCAAGCATGTCGAAGAACTTTCAAGAACCTGTTCTTGAAAAGAACCTGTGCTAAGTAAGCCATATGTAAAATCTTAAGTCTATTGTTATTTCTCCTGACTCCAAACCACCTGAAAGTTCAGCTATTGTTGGGATGCATTTGTTTCAGTCTGCCTTTGATTTCGTCTCATGGTAATGAAGAGCTGAACCACAAAGGAGGGAGCCAATATAAGGGTTTTGTTTGGAGAAATATGTAGAATATGACCTAGGAGGAACTGGAAGAATTCAACCAAATTCTACATCTTTTGTCTAGAGCCTTTCATCATCGATTTGATGCTATATAAATAAATAAATACATTTACAGTTCCTGTAAATATTTATCTGGTTATCAAATGCACCAAAAAGCAAATACATGCTTATAAAGTTCTATAGCATAATGAACAAATGTTCTTCTAGGGGATAGAGGCCTAGTAGGAAGTACTTTATACTTTTTTGTGTGGCCTGAACTTTACTAAAGCATGTATTAATTTATTTAAATAGCTTTGATGAGTTTAGTACTTTGTCCATCAATTCATTTAAGAAGTATTATTCAGAGCCAATGTAACAAAGAAGAAACTGTGCTGGAACCGGAAACGGTGATGACTAGCATTCACTTGGGTGCTGTCCTCATGCAGTTTACAGTCTCTCTGCGAAAGAGAGGCATAGGTGAGTAATTTCAAGTGCAATAATTAATGCAAATGAAAAATAAAGGCGCTGGTCAAGGGAATTATTCTCAGAAACAAAGTGGTGCTTCTTAGTTTTCAAAATTAAATTATGACAGCTGTCATTTTTGTGTTATATGTTTATTTTTTACTCTAAACCCTTTTTTAAAATTAGTTTTTGAAATGTTGTACTCTCAGGAAATTTCACTATATCTAGTAAACATATTGGCTGAACCTCACTTCTACCTTCTTAAGCAGGCTTATTCTAAAAATTACCTTATACCTGTGAGTTACTACGTATTGGCAATGGAAGGGAATCTTCTATTATAAAATACAACCTCAGAAATGTTTCAGGTATTTTAATGGTCAAGTCAAGCCTCATCACCAAAAATCAAATCGCATATATACACAGTAATCAGCCATTGCTCCGATATGCCTAAATATGTCCATTAATAGTATTGCCACATACCAGATTAGTCCTCTTCTGAAACTCGTGAGAATGAAGTATGAACATGAGGAAAGGGAGTGGCCTGCAGCAAAGCACTACTCAACATGAATGCCATTTCTGTCCCTCATGTACTCAGTTATGTATCTTCTCATCTATAGCATAGGTAATATGCGCTGATAACATGTACAGAAAAGAATTATTTGTAGACCCCATGGGATAACATTAAATAAGGCCTCAGATGAAAACTATTTCTACTGTATTAGCTTGCCTACGCCTAGGACTTTCTGAAACACTTTTTTTCTTCTCCTATGAGCTTGACACTCATTTTTAAAAATGGATTTGGTTGAATAGCAAGAAAAGAGACAAACAATAAAGCCATTTCCAAAAACCAATCTATTATTATTATTAATCCTTACACCTAATGACACTCTAATTTCCCGTTGCCTACAACGCAGACATTCGGAGGCAGCCGCAGAGGAAGCCTGCGGGCCTCTCCCACAGCAGGCCCGGGCATCCTCAGCCTGCCAGGCCGTCGGCGGGACTCAGGACAAGCACGGGGCTCGAAGGAGCCCTTTCAGATCTTGTTTCCCACAGGTCGCACGCTCATGCGCAACAGCCTGCATTCCTAGTTTTTGGTTTCACCATCCGTAAAACTCAATGGTCTTAGTCAGTAGTTAATAACTACATATTTTGAGAACTAAATTATGTTTTTTCTGTGAGTGAATATACGCTATTCCTTTCCCTTTCCTTCCTCGAACATGCACATTAGCCTACTGTTCTGAAAAAAACTGATAACTAGAAAGGATAATTTTAGAATTGTTATTAATATTCTGTTCCACTGCGACTACACTGATCATAACCAGTGTAAATCTGTGTAAGTTTTTACTACTTTATTTGTAGTATAATAAATCAGTGTTTCCACATAGCTACAGAAGGATTTTCAGGCTCCATCACGAAACTTCACAAGAATAAAATTAATACATTATTACGGTATTTATTAAAATACTGAGGGGTCTCTAAAGGTGGCTTGGAGAATGGGGAATGAGGCAGGGCCAACTATTCCACCAAAAATGCATGACCCAGTTCAGCAGTCCCAGTTCAGCAGTAGTTCAGAGGTTATTTTTAAGAAGTGATTGTCCAGTCACGGACAGCCTTTCATCCAGTCATCTTTCATCTCAGTGGGGCCATTGATTACCTTCTGCCGATGGAATATGAACACAGGGGTCGAGGTCGTTTTGTGTATGTGTGTGTGTGTGTGTGTGTGTGTGTGTGTGTGTGTTTTAAAGATTTGATTTATTTATTTTTAGAGAGAAGGGAAGGGAAGGAGGAAGAGAGGGAAAGAAACATCAATGTGTGGTTGCCTCTCATGCGCCCCCTACTGGGCACCTGGTCTGCAACCCAAGCATGCGCTCTGACTGGGGAATCGAACTGGCAACCCTTTGGTTCACAGGCCAGCACTCAATCCACTGAACCACACCAGCCAGGATGGGTCAAGGTAGTTTTGAAGCGGGAATAGTATTTTTGTACTTTCTCTTTCTTTGTCTGAGAGCTGAATATCAACCCAGGAAGACCCTGGAAGACATGTGTTTGATGATGGTACAACCTCCAAAATCCTGGGTCTCTGAATGTCTATATGGAGTAGAATTCTCTATCCCACTAACCCAAAGGACCTGCAGAGAACTTTACATCAATAAAAAATAAGAATTTTTTACAGTAGGGCACTGAAGTTTGAAGTTGGTGTGTTAAATCAGCAAGCTTCACCCCACCTAACACAGCAAAGACACACTTTACCCAAGGCTCCAGAAAAAGAAGCTGCTGCTTACAAGCAAGTAGAGGACGATGTAGGTTTGAAGAAAGCAGGAAACACTTGAACACTGGCCTTTAGTTAAAACAGTTAAATCAACCTATACAAACAAACCCAAAATAAACCAGTTGTCTTGGATATTAAAAAAAAAACACAAAAAACAGAAGAGTATACAATTTTCCTAAATGTTTTAAGGGTTTATTTCCCACAGCAAAGCTCTATGTATATTTAGCATTATCTTTAAATTTTATTGTCACCCTTAAAAATCAGTGATGTTTTCATGCTAGTAACATAATATTTACATGATTATAGAACACACTTGTTATTATACATATAAACCTTAAAAATAGCAATTGCCATTAGCAGTATCATTTTCTAATACATCTAGAATTTTGAAAAGGGTATAAAAAGGATTCGAGTTCCACTTGCCACTAAAAGTAGTTGGCATTTATTACCTGGTTTCCAGAGAACCGCTATCCTTCAACAAAATAGCTCTTTTAAAGAGCTGTGTTTCTGTCACCATATTGTTTCCATGCTGTCACCTTGTACTTCATGGAGAAAATATTTAGGACCTTCTTAGAGGAAGAAAGTGGGTTAGATCACCTTTCTGGGAGAGGATGGGCTTTGTCAGCCAGGTAGTTAGTCCCAAATGCCCGGAGAGCAAGGGATGCAGACCAAGTCCACACACGTGTATGTCTGTTTGACCAAACTGTCATTTCCTGAATCTTTTTTTGTTGTTGCAGTTATAGTCCTTTCCATGTTACCTTCCATCTTCCCTTTCCATGATTTGGTAGGAATAAAAAAAGAGCAAGATAAAAGTATGAATAAGTGAATTCTGCTGCTTTTTGAACTTTGGGAATTAGCAGAAGAGAAACACAATATACCTGCACATGGAAATGCAGACAAGAACCTACGAAGGGCCAAAGCTTTTACACTGCTTGTACGCTAACAAGTGAGCCCGTCACTGTTTCGTGGGTGCTGGCAACAGGACTTACTATTATACAGCGCTATCAGTCGTCAGAGTATCAGCATATCTCACGGCTCTCTTTCAAACCCGATGGCCGCAGTAATGTGAGGAGGGTCAGGTAACACTGGCACGCACAGCACTGCCCGACAGGAGAGGAAGGCTGCGCTTAGGGAATCTGAGTCTTGCCAAGGGTGTGTGCCTCCCCGCTCCTCCGGAGCATAACACTCTCTCTGCCCTCCAAGGCTGAAGCAAGCCTGTCTCTGTCCCAAGTACACTATTTCTGTCTTCCACGGCTGTTTACCATACAAACATCCTTGAAAATAAAAGAGTTCAGAACAAAAAGGGGCAAACGAGGTCTCACTTGCCAGATGTGTAAAAATGCATGAAACTCATGGACATAAGAATTTTCTCTCTTACTCTCCTTAGTATGTAAGAATAAATATATACCCACACATTTACATATTCACTACTACGCACACATGGACACAGCAAGGTTAATTAACTACTACAGAGAATACAGTTTAATAAATATTTATTTTTGATTGAATTATTTACCAACTAGATATTTAATTAAATATATAAAATGTATAACATAGTATGTAAGTATATATTAAAATATATGTTCAAAATAAATATCTAATGTAAATTTATATTTAATATATAAGTATATACAGTCACAGGAAGCTTAATGACAGGGAGGCGTTCTGAAAAATGCATCATTAAGTGACTTTATGGTTGTGGGAATACTTAGGAACCATGATGAATAAAACAACATGACATTAAATCAAGCACAAGAAAAATGATGCAATCAAGGGACAGGGTAGACAGGAAACATACGAGGCTACTGCTGGCATAACATGATGTATTGTTTTACAGCAATTTTTTTTTAATAAGTAGAAAGGGAACATTAAAATAGCCACAAAAACTATAATAAGGTAAATACATGAACCAAAAACATAGTTATTTATTGTCATGTCAAGTATTATGTGCTATACATAATTGTATGTGCTTTACTTTTTATTCTCACCTGAGGACATACCTATTGATTTTAGACAATGGGAGAGGGAGAGGAAGATCAATTTAAGAGAGAAACATCCACTGGTTGCCTCTTGTATGCACGCTGACCAGGTACCAAATTCCCAACCTAGATACGTGCCCTGACCGGGAATCGAACCTCCGATCTTTCAGTTTATGGGACAACGCTTCAGCCAACTGAGCCACGCAGGCCAGGCCTGTGCTATACTTTTATATGACTTGGCAGTAGAGTAGATTTATTTACAACAGTATTATTGCAAAATGAAATTAACACTTTGCACTTCAACATTAAGATCACTGTAGCTACTACCTTACAAAAGGAATTTTTCAGTTCTGTTATTATGTTATGGGACCAGCCATACATGTGGCCCTTTGTTGATCAAAACATCGTTATATGATGCATGACTATATTTAAATAAATCTTTAATTGGTAAATAGTTAATTCAATCAGTCAAAAATAAATAACTGTGCGTCTTAGTTGAATCATCTGTAAGACTGAAAAAATAAATGTGTCCACTAATTGCATTATTTTGTAATTTAAATGACACAATGCATCTAATGCATCCAAAATTGCAGTTGGTTTATATCTATCAGTTATATGTTAGCTTATTTTTAATTATTATATTCATGTCTATATTTTATCCTGTTTTCGAAACCATCTGTTGGTTAGTGCTTATTTTACAAGGTAATTAAAATAGCTATCTATCTGTACAGAGATACATATGCATATAATGCTTTGTACATTATAAATATATTTTACCTATAATTCTATTCACCTTCCAAAGACTTGAATTGGAATTTTTTTTTTGGAATGTAGAAAAGTTTATTTTATTATTACTGATTCGAGTAGACTCAAGCTGAAGTGTAGACTCAAGTTAAAATAAAGGAAGGGTCCTAGACTATGACACCTGTTCCCACCAGAAGCAGGTCCTGAAGTAGCATGTAATTCTCTCCTACTCTGTAGATAGAATCCTTTTAGTAAATTGTGATCCATCAGGCTATAAGAAAAGAAACAGATGCAGTTTGGGGGCTGTGGCGGGGGACCTGAAAGAAAGGACTCTTATTGAAGCACTGTGATTTCCCCTTCAAAGAGTATTCCTAGAGAGCCTGTTAAAAGGGAGTGAAACCTTCTGTGCCAGTGGGAGAACACATCAGGAGAAGGATCCTTTTTTTAAACTTGCATCTACAGAGTATCCCCTTTTGTGCTGCAAAACATAAGCTGCTATTTATGGCATTTTGCTATCTTATCACTGGTCTGTGATCATCTGTCACTTCTCAGGAAATGAAAGCTTAGGGCAAAAGGGAAGCTCAGGAAATAATGAGCCACTGTGACTAGAATTCAATACTTTGTGTATAGGGTGGGGGTGGAGCAGGCAGGTGTAAAGTAGAAACAAAGATAGGAGTAGGGTAGAGTTTATTGGATTTATCCTTTTGTTACAGATCTCTGCATGAAAATTTTCCTTCCTTGGTCTTTAAAATCATCCTCAGGAGTCAGCCTCAACTGAAACTAAACAATAAAACCAACTTGCTGAATTTATTTAGGCTAAGTTAGAATGGCTACTAATTTCCCCGGGTTATTTACCCTGTGCAAAGAGCACTGGATAACCAAAATAAATGAATGTGCAGCTTGTCTGTTTATAGTGAAAAGCACATCACCATTATTGCCCACTAATTACCAGCCCAGGAGTTTAATTAAGCCCTAATCACTCATTTTAGTACCATATTGCCTTAATTTTCTTGCAAAAGAAGTCATTCCACAGACAGAGTCATTGGTGGGTCAGTCATCACCTGGCTCTAGAATGTAGCTTTTGAGAGACTTTCAGAATACACACCGTGATGATCTTTCACAAATAACACTTTTGTTAAAATAAAGTCCTTATGTCACCCAGAGCTTCCATTCAGTCCTCATTTAAGTGAATAAAACACCTTTTTAAAGTGACATCTGTACAATTTGAAAGCATGGAAATTTGCAAGTAAAAATAGTTAACTGTTGACTCCTTTGTTGAATTCATGGCTCAGTCTTAATAGCTCGAGATGATTTGTATTTCCTGATACTCACAGCAGAAAGAAAATCCTGCAACAGATGTTACTTGCCCGTACTATAGTACCAATTTATTTTTTTCCAGTCCTGAAATGTCACCAGTAGGGGGGGAAAAAAAAGTCAGGTGGCAGTAGGAGAATGCTGAAAGAAATAGTCACCTCCCCACCGTGATCCCCATTCGTAATGTTCACATGAAGCAGCAGGCAAAGCCCTTTGAAATCAGTATTTCCCAGTTTCATAATATAACCTCTTGACTCAGTGTTAAATTGTATAGTAGTTTATTTTCACAGTGTTACATGGGTGTCCTGTAGGAGTGAGGGACTTCCATTATCAATAGAACAGGCTGTTTCTCTTCCTGCTTGGGAGAATTCAGTCTGAAATCATATTCATCAAACCATATCACCTGTTAACGATCTTGACAGGAAAAGGTCATAGAGCTCCCACCCACCCATTTCTCACCAGTGACAGTTACCAATGTTTACTAAGAGAGCCTGTATAGCAAGTAGTTATCATAGCCTTGATATACATGTGCAGTTTGATGTCCAAAGCATCCTGGGTTACAGGTTAGGTAGATAGGTGGAAGTCACATGTCCCTTTCCTGTCAAGATCACTAACAGGTGATGTTTCAATGCAGATATGAAAATTTATTAAAGAAGAGGTTCAGTCATTCAGGAGGCCCTAGGGCTTAAGAACAATGGTCACAGTCTACAATTCTTATATAATTTCATAGAAAAAGAATGATTTATATGACTTGATCAGAGCTTTGGTGATTTTTCCAAATCCATCCTATTAGTTCCACCAAAGTGTAAAAAAACCAACCAACAAACAAAAAAAACCTATGTGAATTTAAATTTTGGTTTTGCTGAAACTCCCATTCGGTCACTCCAGATGATGAAGTGTACTATATATCATTGTCATTTACAAATACCTAGAAGAAAATATTTGATATCAATAAATTTATATTTCTAAGTTTTCCATACAACTTTCATTGTGTGGAAAAATCAATTAAGTTAATGAGGATTAAGAAAAGTATAATTTGCAGTCACAGACCTTTTTTTTAGTAAAACTGAAAATATTTAATCATATAGCCATATCCAGAATCACAAGAATGCTTTTCCTTTTAAGAGTAACAAAAGCATCATGAAGCATTAAAATGAGTGGAGTTTTTAAGAAGCAATATTGTTTTCAATTACAGTTTACATACAATATTATTTTGTATTAGTTGCAGGTATACTGCATAGTGGTTAGACAATCATATACTTGATGGAGATTTCTAGTAGCCACCTGGCACCACACGTAGTTATTACGATGTTACTGATCGTATTCCCTATGCTGTACTTTACATCCCCATGACTACTTTGTGTCTATCAATTTGTACTTCTTAATCCCTTTACCTTTTTCACCCAGCCCTCCAACCCCCTTCTTCTCTAGTAACCATCAGTCTGATCTCTGTATCTTTGAGTCTGTTTCTATTTTGTTTTTTTTTATTTTGTTCTTAAGTTTCTACAGATACATGAAATCATGGTATTTGTCTTTCTCTGTCTGACTTATTTCATGTAGTGTAATATCCCCCTTGGTCCATCTCTGCTGCTGCAAATGGTAAGATTTTATTTCTTTTATGGCCGAGTAATATCCCATTGTGTAAATGTAACACAGCATTTATAACCACTTGTCTACTGATGGGCATTTGGGTAGCTTCCATATCTTGGCTATTGTACGGGGTTGGCCAAAAATCCGTTTAGTGTTTCCCATAAAAGACATATTTTTCATTTTCACCAATAAGTTTATTGATTTGAATATTTGAGTATGTTGACTATCTCCCATTATTGGCTTCTAGTGGGTAGAGGCCAGGGGTGCTGCTAAACATCTTCCAATGCATAAGATTGCCCCACAGCAAATAATTATTTGGCCAAGATGTCAATAGTGCTAAGAAACTTCGCAAATCACTTTTGACATGTTTGATCAGTCACAGTACCTTCTCCAGACACTGCACAAATCTTTTTTTCATTTCAGTTGCATTTTTACCTTTCTTGAAATAATAAAGCATAATACACTGAAAATGTTTCAAATTTTCTTCCATCTTCAATATTAAAATGGCTGCACAAAAATTCACCAATTTTGATAAGTTTTTTTAAATGCACACTGATATGACAGCTGTCACAATACAATCTAACAAAATTGTTTCAAATGAAGTTAAAGACAACTAAGCACTACTAGAGCCATCATACAAAAAAAGTAACGGACTTTTTGCCCAACCCAATAAATAATGCTGCAGTGAACATATTGGGTGCGTATATTCAAAAGGCAAATTTAATTAACTCTGTCTACTTTGTAGGTTTTAATTTTATTTCACATCTATTCAGGATTACTTCAGCAAATCTCAAATAATTTAGACATATTAGACATTATTGTAGCATAGGGCTATTCTGTGGAAATACTCTTTCATCAAACCTCAGTGGTTTAAAACATGAGGTTTATTTTTCACTCATGCAAAGTCTACTGTGGGTTTTGGAACTCACCAGAGTACTGAATTCAACCTGGTGTCTCAGAGACTCAGGCAGTTTCAAATTTCTAATTCTGACAAAACAACAGGTGACCTTTGCTCTTACCCTCAAGGGTAAGAACAGAACTGGAGAATCAAGCAGGGGTTTTGTTGTTGTCATTCTCCCCGCCTCAGATAGGAAATGACACACTACTACGGCTCACCCTTCATTGGTCAGAACTTTTCATATCACCCCTTCTCACTGCAAGAGGACTGGAAAATGCACGGAAACCGATGGAATGTTTAGTGAGCATCAATGTCTTTGTTGAAACAGATCATGGGAAATTTGCAGAACCAGCTCTAAGAGGGACCACAAGATTTCCAATATTCCCTTTCCCAAAGATTAATTCCTGAGTTTACATGCAAAAAGTTCTGTGAGGTAGGGTAAGGTCTTGATTATGCAGAATTTTTATTGTTAGTTGAGAAACAAAGAAAAAGCTTAGTCAGACTTACAAATCAGGTTCACCAATTCTGTCTTCTGTCCTCGTCTTTATTGCCTTTTAGCTAATTCTTCTTGGGTAGAAGAAAACCCAAGAATTTCCTACCAGGCCACAAGAGGAGAGGCAAACATGAGATTGCTGAGTGGGACAGAGCATTCTCCGCCTCTCTGCCTCTCTCTGTTCCGCCTCTGCACTTTGTGCTTCCCACTCTCACACCCGGAGACTCTAGGCTCTCATAGAAATAAGAATAGCACATGCAATGGTTTTCTCCTTACTGTTCCTCTTTTATTTAAAACCTTCTTCTGCCTCATCACATTAGGAAAATGGTGCTTTACTTTTACTTATAAACTGACAAACTGTTTTACGTTTCTTATTTGGGAAGTATAAAAAAGGAACCCTCAAACTGAAGGAAACATTTTTTTCTCTTTAATTTTCTCCTCATAATGTACAAAAATTCCAATCCTTTTAGAATTCCCTTGTTATACTTCACATTCACAAGTCACTGATCTCACAGTTGATTGATTTCAAATGGGAACAGTGTAAATATATTTAATAATAATAATATTAATAATAATAAAGCTATGATCCAGTATGAAAGCTTTAAACTAAATTATTTTGGAAAAATGCTTCTCACATTTTCTTACTTGTCTTTTATTTCTAGGGTTTAAAATTATCCCTTTATGATCCCAGTACAACTGGGGTGATTTTGGTGTACAGTTCACAATTCTGAGAACCTTCAGAGCAAAGTATCAATTTTCTCTAAGACAAAATTTATTTCATGCTTATGAAATTATATTTACTTTTAATGTGACAGGAAATCAACACAAGATATACATGTCTCCTTTCATTAAATAGGTTGATAAGCTTTTTGGTTTTTAATCATGATATTTACAAGAGCACCGTATTATTATCTTTCCCACTGACAGATTTTCAAGTATACAAAAAATCCTTTCCTACTTATCTACAGGTCAGTCTCCACAGTGGGTTCAACAGTAGCTCCCCAAAAGTTAAGTTCACAGGGACCTGCAAGTATAACTTTATTTGGAAAAGGGTCTTTACAGGTGTAATTAAGGATCTTGAGATGAGATCATCCTAGCCTAGGGAAGCCCTAAATCCAATGACTAGTGTCCTTATAAGAAGAGGAGAGGATATAGAGACACACAAAAACAGATCATATGGAGATGAATGCGATGGCTGAAGTTACACTGACATAAGTCAAGGAATGCTTGGAGCCACCGAGCAGAGGGAGGGAGGGAAGGGTTCTCCCTTGAAGCCCTGAGAGGGAGTCCAGCCTGCCAACACCTCGATGTCGGACTTCTGTCTGCCTGAAATTTGAGAGAATAAATTTCTGCTGTTAAGCCATAAAGTACACGGTAATTTGTTAGGGTAAACTGAGAAAACTAGTAGAGTTTTCTAACTAGAGTTTCTCTCCTTCCAGTCAAATCTTTGAAGCTGGTTCTGAGAGAAAACTGTCCTGGGTTAAAATCACAGAGTTTAGGAGGTTTGGCCAGAGCCTAAGAGTCAAGAGGACACTAGCTCCTAGCCCGGGCGCTTCCTCACGAGATGATTTGCTTTTGTTTTTCTGTCATGTGATTTTTATTAAAATAGTGAGGAGAACTTTTTAATTCTATGCTAAAATCACTTTTATCTCCTTCCTGAACATATTAGACCTGTTTGATAAAGTGGAAACAAAAACAAAAACAAAAACCAACCAGGTCCATCACAACAATGGCGTGAAAAAGAATTAAGTTCTTATTTATAAGTTAATAAATAAGACTTAAGAATTTAAAAAATGCATCAATGCTTATGTACAAAAAGAAGAGAATATTACCAGGAATCACTTTTCCCATGATTTGATGAGATACTGCATAAAGAAGATTATTCACATTATGACAAATAGCATTTCATCACATTTTTATCCTTCTGAGTATCCTTAAAGTCCTTTTAAAAATATGAGAAGCGAAAAGCTACCACTTCTCGTAGAGAAGGTTCTTTTCCACTGTTTGGAAAAATTAAGAACATGAATATTAGTCCACGTTCTCAAACTCAGATCAGCTAAGCAAAGGATTTTCTAGGGCGGCGTGGGCCCCACACGCCCTGGTTTTCCCGAGGGGCAGCTGCTCTGCAGTTTCCTGCAGCCGCTGCCGTGGCTCCTGCGGCCTGAAGGCCGACCGCAGCTGTACTGCTCACGTTCAGCCTGAGACCGAATACTGACATTTTCAAGGCCCAGGGCAACAATCCAAATGGGAGCTCACAGAACTTATGTCTAATTATTTTAGAAATACAAATCAAGCTAACAAACTCAATTTGAATTCTCTTCCCAGCAGTTTCTCTTCAGTGCCGGACGGAACTGGAAGGCACCCCAGTTGGTTAGTTTGGCAAAAGCTCACGCCGTCCAGATGCACGGACAGCATTAGACCCTCCTGCCGCCCCTTCCCTCTCCTGGTCAGCGGGGCCTGCAAAGCTCCCTCCCAGTTTATGTTTCAACGGATTATCCAACCTAACTTTTTGTTATTTTGAGTCACTTTTTCTCTGCATTCCAAGGCACAGCCACTGGGATCATATGTATCCCATGTATATTTTGAAATTCCTGAGAATTTCTTGTAACTTGTTTTGTAGTAGATGCTGTCCATGGACTATTTTGTTGATTTGTTGGCCTGCCTATGTTGTTGCTCTTAAGGGGGGATTCAGTTCTTAAGGGGGGATTTGGAAAGATAACAACAGCCTACCCAGGAGACTCCTTTCTCTGAGAATGACTTGTCAGAGCCTCATCTACCTTACCCATAAACTAAGGGCAGCAATGGCATCTATTTTAAAGAGCTGAGGTAAGAATCACATAACAGGAGGCATGTACATTTTTAAACACTGGTCTAAGGTAAGAACTTGAAAATATTAACTTTTGTTTTTATCCACTAAGTTCAAGCTCTTACGAAGTTTCTAGATTCTTTTTACATGAACTTCCAAAGAAGCTTTCCTTGTGTTTGCAGAATACGTGAAAATAAGAAACAGGAAACTAACAGATGATGGGAGGTGCCATTATCCACAATTGCAATTACATCAGAAAGGTTCTTGACAGCCTGCTATTTGGAGAAGTCACAGAAATAAAAAGCAATAAAGAGCTATATTACTCCCCATTACAATAATGGACACAGACTTTTCATATAGAGATTATAGTGTTGTTAGGTAATAGCTTGAAAAACATTTAAAGTATCTTTAAATAAAAACCCCAGAAGTTAACTCCATTAAAAGCTTCAAAAAAAAAAAAAACACTTGACCATAAAACATGTTTTATTAGGAACGCAGTTACCTTGTCATCCTTCCTAAGTTAAAGAAATTGCCATACATACAGGTGACTAAAAAAATAACTCATTAAAATTACCTTGTTATTCAAAGTAATAGTGAAAAAAATCATGTGGCATTAGTCACATAAGACAATTCTCCCACCACAGTGCAGAAAACCCAGTGTAATGTGTGATATTTATCAATCTATATCAAGTTTTAGTTATTGGCAAAATTGAGTAGTTTGGTGATAGGGCCATATTTTTCCCAAATGGAAAAAAAAAAAAAACACCAACCAGATACTAACATATTCAATCAAATTCAATTCTGTAATCTATTTTCCTTCCACTCCACAACAGATTGGCACTTTAATGATCTCTCGGTATAATCTTGGGGTCGTTTACCTTTTGATCTCTCTTTTAATTTCCCTGGAATATAAATAACTGAATGGTAGAAGCTGACATCTGAGTCCTGGATACATGACTGGAGCAAAAACACTGAAGATCGGTGTCTCACATTAAAACCAATTGAAAAAAATTACCTCATGTTCAATTTTCTGGCTATCCTGGTGATTCTGAATGACACATGTAACTTGTACCCCAGTGTCCCCATGTCTGTGGTACAGTGTGGGAAGCAGATAAGCCAAGGAGTTGCTAGTGGAAGGGACTGGCCACCTGACACTTGTATAGAGTCTGATGGGCTAGAAGGCAGCACTTAACTGCAAGGCAGGATTTAGGAAAGGAACGAAGGGACGGTCGAAGCCTCACGGTTCTCGGACTCTCAGCAGCCGTTAGGACACCAGTTACGACACCAGTTCCTCTTGCTACGCTCCAGTTCCTCTTTCAAGGAACCACACAACACTGATTGTTCTCCTGGCCTCTCAGGCTACATTATTTCTTTTTTATTTTTATTTTTAGCTCCTATCCTCTTCTCTTTCCTCTCTGCCGTCTCTTTCTCTCTTGTGAATACACCATTGATTCCAGCGCTTTTATATGATGTTTTTAAAGCTGGAACAGTGTATTAATGCCTGTTGTTTTTTAACTATGTAACACTCCCATTTTCACTGGGTTCTTTCATAGGACCAACAAATTTTCATGTCATTTTAATAAAGGGATAAAGGCAACACCAGTAAATTTGAATACTTTTAAATTAAGAACCATTCTACATAAAAGAGAATGATAGGATAAATCCCAAAGTAGAAGACCTACTAGCCACAAAAAATATTTAAATTCCTACAAATCATTAAAATAAAAAGAGACAATTCATTACAAAACTAGGAAAAGACCTGAACAGATCTTTCAAAGACAAGAAATTCCAGTGAGTCAATTAACGTAAGAGATATTACTGCACCTCAATAACAATAAGATAAATTAAAATTCAAATAATTTTGAAAGAGCAATACTCATCCACCAGACTAGTAAAAATTAAAACACTGAATATACCTAGTATTGGTAGGATGTGGTGCAATGAGAACTTACAGAAGTAATTTGACGTATCTAAGTAAGATGGAGACTTTCATTCCTGATGTCCCATCAATTCCACTTCTAAATCTATTTCTAAGTTTAAAAATAAACTCTTGCAAATGTGCATAAGAAGCCACGCTCAAGAGTGACTAGAGCAGCAGCCCTAAAGCGGAAACAATCCAATGTCAATAATAGAAGTTAAATAAAGGTTAAAATATATTTTATAAATCTGAATGTATTCATACAATGGCATTCGTACAGCAATGCAAATGAATAAACAATGTCTACATGCAATAACATTTGTGATTACAAACAATGATGAGCAAGTATCAATAGAATGCAAAGAGTGTAATTCCATTTTTATAAAGTATAAAAACAAAACTAAACTATATTGCCTTGGGGTATGTGCATAGATGGTGCCCCTCTAAAGAAAAGGAAGGAAATAATGATAATCACGAAAGTTAGGACACTGGTTACTTCCGGGGGGAGGAGAGTCACTGTAATCAGGAGGGACACACCGGAGGTGGGGGGAGGTGCAGGGAGCTGCTTCTGAGTTGGCCAAGTTGTTTCTTGACCTGGTGGTGGCAACATGAGTAGATGTTTGCTTTATATTCCTTGGAACCTTCATAATTGAAAAACTGAACTACACACATTAAAATAAATAAATAAATAAAAGGAAAACGTGGTAGCTGGCCTCCAGAGATGATCTCCCAATAAACTATGTATTAGTACTTTAGAAGGTCCCTCCTCTTGAATCTGGGCTACCTGTCACCCATCCAGTACGGTGAAAGTGATACAGTATGGCTTCTCGTGTAGGTCATAAAGAAGCCATACAGCTTTCTTCTATTCTTTTAGAATGTTCACCCCAGGGAAAGCCAACCGCCATGTAAGAAGTCTGACTATGCTGAGGCCCCCATGCTGTTAGAAATTTCAAGGTAGTCCTATACAGAGAAGCTTCACGGAGAGACAGATGCCCGACCAGAACCTCGCTCCTCCAGCCATCTCAGCCCAAGCACGAGATATGAGAGTGAAGAAGTCTTCAGGTATGTGTATCTCCATTATTTGACCACAAGTGAATTCAAGATTCTAAGCATCAAGCTGAGTCCAATTTACAAAAAAAATCAGAGAAATAATAATAAAAATTGATATGTTAAGCCACTAAGTTTGGGGTGGCTTGCTATGCAGCAATGGATAACTAGAACAGAATGAGAGTGGAACAAGTAGAAAAATTAAAGTGGGGAATTTATTTTATAAGTAATCAAGATAAGAACAAAACAGAATCTCATATATCTAAGAAGTGTAAATTCAGCACTTCTTGGAAGGTGTCTCATTTATTTCAATAAACATACTCTTTTCTTAGTGATAAATTCAAATTTCAACTGCCTATTAGACACCTCTGCCTGGATATCCTATTTGTTTTTTTTTTAACCACACCTGTCCAAAATGAAAACATCTTCTTCCCCTAAAATTGGCTCCTGCTCTGATATTAATAATTCTGTTAATGTCACAATAAGTCTGACTCATATTCATACTCTAGCTCAGTTATGCTCATTTAATTAGATATTAAATCCTACAAATTATAGCTTTCATCTATTCATTCATTCTGTTAATAAATAATCAGTCTTTACTAAGTTCCAGGCACTAAATTAGGTGCTAAGATATAGAGGTGAACCAGTCATGCTTCCTGCCATCATGGGCTTTCCACGACATTCTTGCAATAGCTTTTCTCATTTCATTTCTACTATCTTCATCCCCTTTCTAGGCTCCTTTTCTTCTCACTTGAACTAACAGTCAATTTTTCTACCAATAGAACAGATTTCTCTGCCTCCTGTCTTCACTGGTCTGGCTTCGCTACGTATTTTGCCGTGTATAATGCGCACCCACCTGTTTGTGCACCTTGTACATGGTATTATGATGCCCATTATT
Source organism: Mormoops blainvillei (assembly GCA_004026545.1). Lineage (NCBI taxonomy): Eukaryota > Metazoa > Chordata > Mammalia > Chiroptera > Mormoopidae > Mormoops > Mormoops blainvillei. Next base: position 53,098 of record PVJD01005721.1, read on the forward strand.
CTACCCATGGTGTGTAATCATTATACCCATTTACAACGTTCATCCTTACTTTTCCCTAAAAAATTTGGGCAAAAAAGTGTGCCTTATATGCGGCAAAATATGGTATGCTGCCAGGCTGGTTCTTTTATTTGATTACTGTATTCCTTGGCAAAAGTGATTCACTGATATAGTACTGGTCTGCTTCCTCTTCCGAAAACTTCGATGCAACATTTAAAGCATCATTTATACAAAATCATCCCTATTTACTGATTCCTACTTATTAATGCCTACTCATCTTTCAGGGCATAACTTCCACTCCATGAAAACTTGTTTCATTTCAAAATCAGTTCATTTTTGAGGGGCAGGGCACTGTATATTTTGCCATGTATTACAGTTATGTCAAGTGAATATCTGCCCTCTCCGAACCATGGATTCCATCATTTTCCAAGTGAAACAGTCTATTTCGACTGATTAACTTATTTGACCCTAATTCAACATAGTCCATTTTCATAGTCTATTTTCAACTTAGTAGGTTTACAACTAGAAAATGCACTTCACCAGTGTTAAAGTTCTGCCCCTGCAAGGCAGCACACTTACAATTGTGGCTGCTATGAATGCAGAGAAATGAAACGGAGCAAATGCCTCAGAAATTTCTGTGTGAGGTTATATTAATAATCCTGCAAATCGATAAAGAAGATAAAAGCTAATTCAAATATCCTTTTTCAATTTGTTATAAAGGAAAGATGGAAAGCTACAGAGCATGGTCCGGGCTGCCTCGCAGGCCTGCAGAGTGACATACCAGACTTTTTAAAAAATTAAGCCTTCGTTTCCCTAGAAAATTTTCCTTTAAATATTTCCCACAAAACTTGTGTAATGAATTATGGTTTAGTTACAGCATTTTACCCAGTATTTTCTTTCTAACACTAAAAGTTGTTTATATTTTTATGCAACTCATTCTTATGTTCAGAATTTTTTTGTTTAAGCCCTTGTATATAATTATTCCTTAGAAAAAGAAATTCCCAAGTATTCGTCTGATTTTTCAGCCACGTAAATCCTTCCCAGTCCTGTCCTTCTAACACTAAAAGCTGCACAGGATTTCATATGGGAGTCGTTTTTTAGAGCATTTTTGTTTAAACCTTTGTACATAATTATGCCTTAAAAACATAATTGCAAATGATTTGACTGATTTTTTTCAGCCTCACACATCTAATAAGTGTACGTGAGGAAGTAAAACTGGTAAAGCAAAGCCCACGTGCCTTAGGGACACTCACAGGATGTGCGCACCACAGCAAACTTGGGGGGAAGGAATCGCAAAGCTAATACAAAAGACTCACTTTCCTAAGAATTCTGCATTTAATGGTTCTGTAGCCTGAAGAGAAAATAGCGGTCTTTAAAAAAAATATCTTTCTCCTAATTCTGAACAGCCACACTTCTTTAAAGACTATGTAGTAGAAGGCTGCGGGACACAGCGGTGCGAACACAGGGCTTAACGAGAGACCACTGTCCTTCGCTATAGACATCGGGGAGCTGGGGGCAGCTTACTTAACTCTGTGAGGCTGCCGCGGCTTCCTGCAAAATGGGGATAATGATCCCTCGCATTCAGAATTTAGTTAAGCATTCAATAAGATCACTAATGGGAGGAGCAGCCAATCTTGTAACAGCAGTTAATAGGACAAAAGGTCAACGGAACAAAACAGTAGCAGAACAAAGATCCCTGCCATTGGAATGGACGGAGTGTGATTCATTGTCGGAGGGGCAGTGCAGGAGCCAGAAAAGGCTGTGTTCTGTTTTACTAGTCAGAAGCACAGCAGGAAAGGAAACCGTACTCATGCTCCACACAGCTGTAAGCAGGGTGGTGCCTGTGAGGAAAACACAGCACAACTGCTGCATATTGACCCCAGCGAGCTCTATTCCCTGCAGCCATGCCATTCCTCATATCCTGATGGGTCATGGACCGGCCGGCCAAATGTCAGTGTCTGCACAGCTCATCAGGGTTGAACTGTGCGATCCTCCCTGTGCTATTCTGGTTGTTTTACTGAATGGAAACACGGCTGAAAGCTTGGTTTACAGAGCACTCATGGAGTCTTCTATTAGCTAACTTGTATGTTGTGCGTTTTACCCTCATAACTGAAAAATATCCCCTCAGATAAGAATGCTCTGTAAATCAAGTAGGAATGTGAATTGTAAGCTAAAGCTGAACTAGTTCTACTTGCTGTCGTATATTATTCTGGTTCAGTCATTTCGGTTTAACTTTCCTGTTGATGAAAGGAAGCCACTAAGTCCCCAAATACCCACTTCACTTGGTATTTTGTGGACAGGGAATATATGTAGGAATTGTACAGATGGCAGTGTACAGATGGAAAAGTCGCTGTCCCCTTACAGGACCATAAGCAGGCCACATGTAACACATTCATCTCAGAGCAGCTGCTTTTTAGGTTATTAGCATCCTGACATCTACCAAGAAAGGCTGACTCAGCTGGAATTTGAAGTAGGTCAGACTTGCAGGTCAGGAATCTATAGGAAAGGCAACTGCCGCTGTGGCACGGAAAGTGTGTGTGGGGTTTTTAGAGAATTTTCTTATAGTTTAAAAAAAAAAAAGAACAAAACCAGAATCCTTTTGGACAGGAAGGAATGAACATTTATAAGATGTCTGGCCTCTGTTATTTCCATAAATTATGGTAATGGCCAAATTTTGGAGCGTGGCAGGCTTGTTATTTGATAAGAAGATGAGTAGGGCATACTAGAGCAAGAATGAGCACAGTGTCAATGGTAATGACACCATCATAATATTTACTCGTATTAATAAATAATCATGGTCTAATTCCAGGAAAAACATGTATATATCTTGTAGAGAAGGAGAGGGGAGGAGCAATCGGGAATATGTCTTAGAGGAAATGACACCTGACCCACGAAAGCAAGCAAAGCCGCTATGCTTCTACCAATCCTAAAATAAATTTTCTTGCTCATTGCTCTTTATGCCCCCATCCAGGCTTATGTAAAGCCTGCGTTTTCCTTTTCACAAGCTTTTATACCATCTCACTTCCTCTCTTGCCTTAAAGTAGCAATTACTAGTAGCGGGATCATCTACTGACTGCATTATTGCTACCTCCTCGGAGCTCTTCCTCCTTCGAGCACTATTTCCTCAATTAGTGTTTCCGTTAAATGGACTTTGGTAAATGGCACTTTCATAAATAGTAAGCCCCTTCCCTTCTCCCATTCTTCTCACTGCATGTCCCTATAATTCTTCCTCTAATACACTTCCTATATCAAGTTGGAAGCTTCTTAAAATGGGACAGAAAGATCTTTTACAAATGTTTCTCACCCATTAGACTACAAACACCCAGGGGTTGCAGAACTGCCTGCTGGACACAGCGTGCCCCTGTTGAAAGAAATGAACTGAAATTCCATGTGGAAAGGCTGTTGCTTCTTTACCTTCTCTTCGCCCCATTTGGAAATATTTCATCTTTAGCTGTCATAGTGCTGCTTCCAAATATTCTCAGAATCTTTCACCTATATTCTGAATGTTTCATTTTTCCAGATACCCTTCGGATTCTCAAGATCACATCCTCCTAACTTTGAACAATTTTATGGAATTTCTCTAGGCTTTTATTCTTCTCATTTGTGTCTGTCCTTGCCTGATTCCATATACCTTCACAATTATTTCTTCATAAGTCTGAATTCGAATCCAGAAGCTGGGAGTCCAGGTGGACTCGCTTTCTCTTACTAGATTTGACACATTGGGGAAGATCATGTACTTCTCTAAGCCTCAGCTGTCTTTTGGTGATGTTCAAATGTGACTTCCTATCAGGCCCACAGAGCCGTTCTAAAGAGCAAATGAACGGGTTTGTACAGCACTGGGAACCCAGTAAGGCACTATAAACACATAAGCTATTATTACACTGAGAGACTGAATATATTAACAGGTACGCCCGGCCAGGCCACACAGGACCATGGTGACCCACGAGCTCTGCAGCAGCCAGCCCAGAAAATAAACACAGCCTCTGCAGCGATTGGTGCCAAACAATCATAACCTGCTCAGTAATTGCCTGTTTTCCCAATTTTTGCCACCTTTCTCCCCTACCCCCAATACAGAACTGACCACAGAAAGCCAAATATAGTTACCAAATATTTACATAGAATTCCTCTCTTCTAGTTAGCCTATTTCCAACTTCCCTTGCCAATAACCTCCGGTAAGAGCATTGTTCAAGCCTTCTTTCTGTTTTTTTCCCCCATCGTAAAGCTTTTCACCTGCCTCCCACCTGCCTTTGACTGTTTCCGACGCAGCTGATAGTGACTGATTCCTTTGCTAGGGTAAATCTGTAACAATAGCCTCTGTTTGTTCTCATTTGGGTGGACTTTGTATATTTTTATACCTTAGGGTATATTTAAATTTACCCCTACAAAATTCAACAATAGCTACATATTTCTCTCAGAGATCCACCCATTCATTGGTTTACTGCTGCTATTTATCAAGCGCCTCCTACATAATAATCCTGTGATGGTTCCTACGAGGTTTCAAACAAAACGAACTTAGAACCACATGAAACACTGTCCTTGGCTGGACGCTATGATACAGAATATGAAAAGCTAAAAAAAAAAAGAAAGAAAGAAAGCAATTCGAGGAAAGATAAAAATAGTATATGCATAGATGTAAAATCAGTGACAGAGGCAATAAATATGATAACTCCAAAATACAGATATCAGCTATGCTTAGCTGGGATCTAAGGAGGTTTCAAGCATGAAATTAGATTTGAAGTGGGACTCGCAGGAAGGTTATAAATTTAGGGTGGCAGCAGGAGGTACTGATAATCCAGACAGCCAAACGGCTCACCTATTAGCAATGCCCAGGGCAAGAACGTGCAAAACCTAATTGGAAAGCAGGTAACGATTCCAAGAGCTACCTGTTGGGAGCAGAGTGGGGCGCAAGGAAATGATGGTGATTAAGATTATAAAATCATTCACAAAAATGTGAACTTCATCCCAAGGAGCTCCTGAGTGGCTGTGGTCAGAGGGATAATATACGCAGACATAATTTCAAATTGAGAAAGCCTTTCATCCAGATTTATGTTAACTCCTCGGTATGTGTTGAGAAACAGATAACCCCCACACTTATAATAATTTGTAAAAGTATCATTTTTGATGCAACTAATTACAAAGAGTTTAAATTATTACAGAATATCTAAATACTAAAATGTCTTTAATTTTATTGGGAAATCTCCTTTTAATATTTGCTTAGTAAAAAAGAAAGACTTTGGGGAGGATAACGACATTATAAATATTTATTTTTTTGGGTCCTCAATGGATTTTACTTGAATGCCCATATTCAGGAAACCCTCCATTAAGGATTTTACCATGCTATGTAAAGTACAGCATCAGGAATATAGTCAACAATATTGTAATAACTATGTATGGGGCCAGTTGGGTACTAGACTTATTGGGGCCATTACCTTGTAAGTTATGTAAATGTTTAACCAATATATATGCACCTGAAACTAATACAATATTGAATATCAACTATAATTGAAAAATTAATTTAAAAAAGAATTTTGGCATACTAAAGATTACAAACTACTATAATACGCTGTAAAGTTCTCTGGTGGCTAATTATCACAAACAACAACTCTAAACAAACAAAAATAAAGGACAATAGTTGACAACTTTAATTTTGGATTATAGTATTTGTTATTTTTCTGAAGTAGAAATGTCATCCTTGCCAACAACTTTTAAGGTAACTTTTAACTTTCTAATAGGTATATCAGAATGAAAACACTTCAGACAAAGCAATCTGAAGAAGGAAGCAGGGCGTCTTTTTCCTCACTCTGGCCCACCAGTCTCTGAGCACCGTGATGAATCCCACTCCGGCAATGACCTTCCCTCACCACACTTTCTCCACCGCCACCACCCGAGTCTCTCCCGGGCTTGCTGTGTTAGATGTTGGAGTCTCTATTGTGATGCACTTTATTTTTTTAAAACTTCTAAAATGGATTTTAACTGAAACCTTATTATATGTTCAATGTTCAACATTCAATTTCAGTGGAATATAAAGTGCACGAAACAAAATGCTCTTCGGGTATTCAATTTGAGGAATGCAGAAAAATCACAGTGTATTATTGCTGTGTAAAACCTATTTTGCTTCCTTTCTGAACCCTGTTCCTTCTCTCTCGGGCCCAAGCATAGACTGAAGATACTTAACTCACGTGGCATTGCAACTCCTTATTGGGAGAATGACTCAGCAAACAATAAGAAATACGTCAGGAAGTAAATTTTTCTAGTTGAATCTAGTTGAATTGACAACCTTGTTGAAACTAACATCTGTAAGAATCAGGGCTTATGGGTCTCCCTCTGGAGAAGAGGAAGAAGTTCCTAAAAAGGGGAACATTTTCCTTATTAACCACAAGAAGGGTGACTATAGGAGGTACCCTAAAAGTCTACATCTTTGGTCCTTGGTCCAATTAGGAGCAGAAGGCAAATTATATAAACTTGAAAATCCACTTTAGAGACTTCATGCTTCACCCACCCCATGAAATACTATGGTTTGAAATACGCAAGTCAAAATTGGCTCAAATATTGAGTTTCTTTGTACATTTTTCTGGAATCTCCACATGATCAACTGTCCAAGAGTAAAACTGTTTTGTACTGGATGGTACCATCTTCCCTAGAATGATAATGCATGAAATATTGATGTAAAATCTAGGAGTTTCTCATCAAATCTTTTCTAATAGTCATTAAATATCAATAAAATGAGTATCTCTTTTCCAAGGGAAAAAATAATCTTTGGCAAAAGAGAAAGAAATACACACAGGAAAAGTGCCTTGCATGGATGGGGAAATAACCAGCCATATGTCACAGACATGGTAAAAATCTTGCATTCAAAAATTAATACTTGCTCAAGTGACACATTTTTGATAAAATGACAATATAGAAAAATGTTTTCTAAAGGGAAAGAAATAAACAAAATGTAAATATAGTAACACAAGGAAAGAGTGAAAAGCTGAAAAGATTTAAACTTACATATTCCCTCAGGTGATTAATAATGAAAAAGCATTGCTAATAAGAGGAGAAAGGTCAGCAGAGTGGAGGGTCGATTACAGTAAAAGTGATCAAAAGTGAAACTTAACACATCACAGGAGATAAACAATTCCAGAAATACAAAGCTCCAGAAATAAAGACACCTGAGGAGACAAAAGATAAAAGGAACAGAAAAAGCAAATAGGGATATTCACAGTAGAAAGAAGAATCTTTGAGGAAATTTGAAAAGAAGAAATGATTTTGTCTGCAGGTTGACAGGAATTCAGAGGCCAGTAAACTGGCCCTTTTAACAATAGTTCCCCTCATATCCCATGTCAGTGATTTTCAACCTTTTTCATCTCATGGCACACAGAAACTAATCATTAAAATTCTGTGGCACACCAAAAAATATATATTTTTTGCCAATCTGACCTCCCAAGACAGGTATAATTTGATTCATTCACATCACATGGCCATTGTTGTTTTGGCTGTTACCATGTTTTTATTTGACAATCTAAGGAGAAAGAGATCAGTTCCTCTTGACTAAACAGTCAGGTCTTGCATGTTTAAAAAATTCTTGTAGCACACCAGTTGAAAATTGCTGTCCCAGGTGCTTTTCAATCATATGGTGAGAACAGGAACCAGGATAATATAAATTCGGCATCGATGTGCTGATGCGGAAACCAGAAGAAGTTCTCATTTCGTTCAGGAAAAATATCGGTAAATATATGGCAGGACAGAACGCCAGATGTGAAAAAATCAGGGTGTCGGCTGCTGGAATCTCATCTACAATTCATATTCCCAAAGCTCAGTACCTTCTAAGACAGTTAATTCTGGTCAGAACGCTGTCAGATCAGTCTTCTCTGTCTTGCGCTGGAATCCATCTCTGTGCAGCGCGGTTTATAAAGTCTTACACACTGGATCCAGCCAAGTGCTATCACGTGGTTGACTTCAGGTTAACAGACAGACGGATCTTCAAACCAGTGCCCGTAAAATATGGTTTTAAAACTCTGCTACCAGCACAGGAGCTCTCTTTGCATGCTCCACTTAATCTAAAATTCTTAGTGCACTCTAACTTTCTTGCAACTCATTTTATGAATGCGTTGTATATCAGTTGAGTTTTGTAGTGAACCATCTCGTAATGTTGACACTTACTGAATTGATTTAAGGTAAACACATGTTGCTGCTCAGCTGTATTTACTTGATCCTGAGCATACGTAAGTAATTTTGTTTCATCTCAAATCGGGGGCCTTAGATTTACATCAGATAATGTACTATTTTACTGGTTTCTGCTTGTATTTGGGGGGCTCCTTATTCAGTCACTGGATTACATATCTTGCTCAGTAGTGTCTTCATCATGTCATTTAATAATTGATATGTCACTAAAATAAAAATGATTAAAATAGGACAGAAGACAGAGCACTCCATGACAGATATTACTCAGGTTTGAGGTTCGAACATTCCTAGGTGCTTGATCAACTAAAACACATGTCTTCAGCATGTCCTCAATGATAACCTGAGAAACTGTCACATATTTTGCTGCCACATTTCTCACACCTACAAGATCAGTAAGCCTGTTAAATGAGGTGGCAGAATATGTTCTTATTGAAATTATGCATGATCCAGTGATCATGGTTTTCTTTTTTCTTCTTTCTCCTCGTGCCTCTGGTTAGTTTCTTTTAACTATGTTTTTAAAAACTAGTGATGAAAGTAATGCATTCTGACATAAAAATAGCAGTTACACAACTATGAAACATAAGCCTCCCATTCTCTCTTATGTATAACAACTCCCTAGAAGTAACACTGTTAATAGTTTGGCATATATATTTTCAAACATATTTTATTTTTATTCATATTTAAATGTATAGATAGGGCGCTAGTTATTTTATGTGTGTGCGTGTGTGTGTGTGTCTACATAGATATAGACAGAAATAGAAGATACTGATGTTTTATGCCATCCGTCATCATGTCTACTGTTTATTAACACATCCAAGTATCCAGTGTATTCACCCTGTTCATCTAACTTGCCTTTTTTATTTTAAATAACCCAATTTATTTTCGTGGATAAATGCAAGTTACATCATCATTTAAATCCAGTGTAAATAGCCTCTATTTGCTGCCCTTCTCCTCCAACTTTTGTACCCCGGGAGGCTGGCATGCATGGGCCACATTAGGGGGGCTCCTTACCATTTATTTGACTGAGCCACAAGAGTGGGGAGAGTGGGGAAGAGCTGTACTTCCTTCTTTTAAGGTTTGTTTTGGGCCACCTACATCCCTTGACCAAAGGTTCTAGTTGCTACACAGGTGTCCTTCCCTTTCTCCTCTGGTGACCCCCTTCTCTTTCCCTTTCAGGCACAGAAGAGTAGGTAGCTGCTCCCCCTATTCCTAGCACCATTTCCCCTGCAACTTGCTAACGCCTTGCAACATATTTTAAAATTTTTCCTTCATTACATTAACTTCAAATTACACAGTCTGAGTGAACAATCTGTTTCTGGCCATAATTTTGATGAATATATATATATAAAGGATTGTTTATACCATTTTACTAAAAATTTTTCAAGGAACATCCTTGTGCACATATCTGTGCACAGTTTAGATTACTTCTGTAGAAAAGTGTTTTAGAAAAGGATTTATAAGCACCTCGCAAATTTTTCACGTATTACCAAATTAACCCCAAAAGTTGTAAATCTGCACTAACACTGACACGGTGAGAGCCGGTGGAAGCAAAAGCTGGGCTCCCCTGTCCAGTGCGCAATCCCTCCGAAGTATTCAATCATTCATTGGAAAATTTTTCCTTAGTATGAAATAAAAACCACCAGTTTTCAGAACCCACTTCTAATGTTTTAAGAAAAACTGAAAAACTAAATTTTTTCAGCTTGTATTTCTACTCTCCTTCCTCTTCCCACCACCCTCCCTGTTCCTCTGATAGATCTGTCCCTGAGCCTTGTATTGGGACCGTTCTGCAGCCTTAATGAAAAGCCCGCAAGGTTTACCAAGCCCCTTTACCTTGGGGGAGTGGATTACACTCTGACTCCGTCATCCTTTCACCAGGAAGCTGTTAACTTCTTTGTTCAACACTTTCAACATTCTCAGTATTGTTTTCCCTCTGGGCTTCTTTGAACGAAGACTTTTAGGCTTCCATGTCTGTGGTCCCCCCTTTCCAGGACACTAATTTCCCTAATTTCCTAGCCTCTGTGACAGTTTTGAAATCCAGACACTCACTCTTCAACCCAATAAAAGTGACTTTGTGCTTGAGTTTTATCTTTGGTTTGCTTTGGGGACTGGGAAGTGGCCCAAGAGAAAAATCAGTATGAACCTTTTAAGGGTCAGACTCTGTCTACCTTCTACCTGCCTTATTCTTTAAATAGTTCCTTCTCAATATTTTTTAGTGTTTATTATTATTATTGGAAGTAGAGTTGTTAGTATTAACAAGCTACTCTATCATACAAGAGGCCAGAGCTTGGCATATAATTTTTTTTAAATGCCAGTATCCCAGAATGTTTAGGAGTCAAGTAAAAGCATGGGTGTTTATGTAAACACTGCAACAGTTTCTCGTGACATTTTAATAAGCAAGGAGACCAGTGATACTTGAGAGTTAAAACTTTGAGTTAAATGGGTTCCTATTTTATCATCTGTGATGCTAATGGAAACTCAAGGCCTAAAAACAAAACATTTAGTCACTAAGTATATTCTAACAATTACAATATACTTCAAAAATTTGCTTTGCCCAGGCTGGTGTGGCTCAGTGAACTGAGTGCCAACCTGTGAGCCAGGGGGTCGCCGGTTCAATTCAAGGTCAGGGCACACACCTGGGTTGCGGGCGAGGTCCCCGGTGAGGGGCACGCAAGAGACGGCTACACATTGATGTTTCTCTCCTTCTCTTTCTCCCTCTCTTCCCCTCTCTCTAAGGCAGGTAAATAAAATCTTTAAGGGGGAGGAAATTTGTTTTACCACTCAAGTTTTTCTTAGGAATTCTTACATAAAACAAAACAATACTGAAATAGCTTTATAGAAGTTTAATTGAATGGTTTCAGAAATGACTAAAACATGATGTTCGGGTCTTGCATATTTGGGAGAACTGTGGTCTCCAATTCAGAGACATGCGAATATACTGAGCACTGTTTTCTGGGAGTGATTAACATGAGGGAGGCTGTACTTTTCCATTAACTCAGGTTCCTTATTTACCTTTATATTATCTATGAAGAAAGGCTTTATTAAAATAACTTTAATAGTTTAAAGAAGATTAGAAAGCGTATTTAATTTAATGGAGCATGAAACGGCTTTTAAGCGCACTTTTGCAGTTTAGAAGAACCCATTCAAAACCAAGCAACTGAAAGACTAATTAGAAATCGTTCTTATCTTTTCACTAAAGCATGAACAATAATGTGAGCATAGCTTAGGATCTCATTAGCTTATTTCTCATTCCGGTTTTTAATATTTTCAAGTTGCTTTCCCCGCTGTGTACCTCCGTAGCTGCTTCTAATACCGCAGCTGGCGTGGCTGCCAGCTTACCTCCCGGCACCCTCTGACCGCCCGCCGGACTCGGTGTCAGGGCTGCTCGCGCTCAGCGTGGCGCCTTGGACGCGGCAGGTGCAGTCTGTGTGCGTGTTGACTTTTAATGACTAGATCAGCAGGATGAGTATATTGTTAGAAATTTACGGGCAAGATTTTGCCTCTTTCAGGTTGGTATTCCACAATTAGTCTGACTGATTGATATGTTTGTAAATATTCTAAGGACAACTTCACTAAACTTAATTATGCCAAAAGTTTGGAGAAATATGACACCAGAGAAGGTAGGCCACAGAGGTTTTATAAAAGAACTTTCATGCGAGGGCAGAGGGGAACTTAGGTGTTCAGCTGAGAATTACTCTCCACCTATCTGTCATAGTTCTCCCGTTAGCGTGGAGATTCTGTCGAGTTCCCGAGTGGGCACTCGCCCCTGCTAGCACAGGAACCAACCTGTTGTCTCTTAGTGCAGGCACACTGACGACACTTACATTTTGTGTAATATCAGAACGCCAGTGTATAAAATCTAAAACTCCCACAGAGACTAGCAGCTCGCCCCACCTTCTGTTTTATGCATTTTTCCTGAGAAGGTATGCTGCTGACAGTATATCAAATCAGGATCTGGCATTTATTTTGGGAGAATAAAACATAAAAAGGGGTTAATATCAGTTACAATACTAGTATGTCAATAAGTATAAAAAATAAGTAACAGCTATTATTTACACAGCATATACCACAGACCAGCCTCTTTTCTATGTGCCATGGTTCACTGTTTTACAACATTAAGGTTCCCAAATATATTTATTTCTACAGCAAAAATATGCAAGTTGTAAGAACAAGGTAAATTCATATCCTTTTACCAGAACCTATTAAACATCTTCATAACAGCAACTGCGACAAAAAAATCTAATTCTATTTGACCTATTTTCTTTATACATGTTCAAATCTGAATTAGGTTATAGAGAAGCCCAGATAACTTGTGAGCCTTCCAGTTTCGTTAAAGTTCTTTGTATAAACCTTCTCTGATCCTCACATGCTGGCTTCACGTTTGATTCGTAAAGAAGGGTAATATTAGCTATCATTCCAAATTCCTTTTGGAAAGGAAACCACACTACTAGGTAAACTCTCCTATCATTCTTACATAGTTTTGGTGAGAGTCAAATAATGGTTATATTTTCATTATCATCATTATTATTGTATCGCTATTATTATTATATTATCATTATTGTTATATTACAATTATTTGATAATCTATAACCCTGTGTCTTCGACGCTATTCTGTGTATAAGAGATATTGACCCTCCAAACCCTGACAATCTCAGGAGGAAAGTACTGCTACGATCCTTGTCTTGCTGAAGAAAGCAGTGAGGCCTACATATTTATATAGTGTTATAAACAGCCAGTAAGAGGTGAAATCAAAATTCAAACCAGGCAGCTGTCTCCTGACTAACAGAGGTTGATTTAGGGCTTTCTTTTTATTAAAGAAATATTGGGGTGGTTTTTTTTCATAATGGCAGATGCCATTCATTCAATAACTTGTACTTGTGATTCATAACTAACTTCCTTTTATGTCACTTCTACATAGAAGGCTACTTAATCAACATGTGGTTTAGATGACAGATGTGGAATAAATGTGGAAATTCTATTTAAAATAGGAAGATAAACCTAGGGAGTAGGAGAGTGACAAGAAAGGGAGATAGAGCACAAAGTGTCAGCTCTCTAGGAACTAGGTTTAGGATAGTCTCTGGGTGTCTTCTTATTTAATTTTAATACATTCAAATTATATGTTTTAGTGAAAGATTTTTCCATTCTTGAAAATAACTACAGTAATGGCTCAGCTATTACCCAATACTTTCACTTCAATTTTCATAAACCTGTAAAACATTATGAAACATGGGAGCTGAAAACCACGACACATTTTAACAGAATTGGCTTCATTCTGGATGCCTTTATGAATGAGGTGACGCGCGGCATTAGGAAGGCTGCATCTAATGAGACGTACATCATGGTTTAACAGTAACTTTAAGGAATAAAATAAGGGCTATTTTTCTTCTCTTTTCCTCTGATGAACAAGAAATTAAAGAAGTAAAGACCTAAATATTATTTTAGTAGATTTAACAGAAAAAGACAATAGTACAAGAGAGGAAAAATGAACAACATGGAGAAAATAGATATGTTGAAAATGTCAAATTTAAGAAAACTGAAGACAATACGTATAAATTATATTTTGAGGACTATAATTTCAGAACAATCTCCAATGATCAAAAGCAGACTTGAAAACAGGAATGTATAAGTTTCTAAAAAAGTTTTTATTGTACAAGTAATTCTCCCCTTTATGTGAGACAAGTGTCCTGAGATTTAAATTTTCTTAAATGTCCCTAGTTATTACTAAATCATCATTCATTCATTCATTCATTATTCACACGACAATTATATATAAAGGGGTAACTATGGTTGAAATGTACCTGACCTAATTAGGTATAAAGGAGTATGAATATATTAATAATATGAACAAAAATATAACAATAAATCTTATACATGGCAAGTCTCCATAAAAATACATTTAAAAATTGACTATATATTTTTAGTGGGGTAAATTTATATAGTGACTTGTATAGACATTTTCATAACTCAGATATAATTACATATAATTTGTATACAATAAAATTCACCTTTATTGGTTGTAAAGTTATGTGTTCTTACATATAAATAGAGTTATATGAAACTGAAAATCATTGTGTCTTATTTCTTCCTTTCTTATCAGTACACCTTTTATTTCTTTTTCGTGACTTATTTTACTAGCTAGGATTTCCAGTATAATGTTGAATAGGAGTAATGAGGTGAGCATTCTTGCTGTTTCTGACCTTTGGGGAAAGTCTGCAGGTTTTACTCATTAAATATGATGTTAGTCATAGGTGTTTTATGGATATGCTTAGCTAGGTTAAGGAATTTTTCTTGTATTCCTAGTTTGCTGAGAAGTATTATCACAAATGGATGCTGATACATGTCAAGTGGTTTCTGCAATCATTAACAAGATCACACAGTTTTTCTTCTCTAGTTTTTAATATGGTAAATTACATTGATCAATATTTGAATGCTGACTAGCCTGGGATAAGCTGCATTTGAACATGATTGAACATGAACAGGCAGTTTAAATATATCAACATTATATTTCAAAAATGTTGTGCTTCTTTTAGGTCCATTGGGTTTCTGTGTAAATTTTTATTTTAACTTTTTGAGTATTTTCATGTATAAAGCCTCCAGGTATACAACACAGAAAAACATTTTTAAGTGCGTTTTTATAAATGAAGAAAGAGATCACTGTATATTTCAAGAAAGGACATTTGATTTCTGGTAAAAAGAACAGAAGAGATATAGGGAAAATGCTGAGAGAATGTCTAGTTCTAATCTGAGAATTGCCATCCACCATCAGAGCAGGAGAGAGCAGCTCAGGCTGGGCTACCTGTGTGCCACGACAACAAAACCGGGGTGGCTAGGCGTAAGAACCATTAGGCTTTGAAAAATTCCCGTTCCTAAACAAAAACATGCTCGAGAAAAAGTCCTTGAAAATTAACTAATGTGTTTCAGGGTCCCCATATAAAGAGTTTGGAAGTTGCCATTCCACCCTAACAACAAGCAAAAAGCTGAACTAACTTAAAAACCAACAAGCTTTCTTGGATATGAAAGACAGAAGAGGATACAGGCCACCCTCCTTCCCCCTGCGAGACGGAGAGCGTAGAAGGAGTCATTGCTTACCGAAGCAGGGAATCCGCAGCGCAGGCTGCCGCAGGAGCCGGGGCCAGGGAGCAAAACCCGGACTGCAACTCAGGAATTGCTGGGAGCTGCGTGGACAGCTCTGAAAGTTAAAATTTCCAGGGAAGCCCTGTCACTGGGAGCCCCATAGTTTTGTGAAGTTTACCTCCAGGAGCTCAACCAGGTTCGCTTCACGGTATCTGAGAAAAATCCCCTAATGCATCTGGCCGGGGGAGGGGAAACGGAACAACTTTGAAACACACCAGAACTCTCTCTTCTTAATAAGACAGCGCCCTCAAGATCATTAAAGAGAGACTCGTTAAAGAGAATCTAACCTGCTGGTGTTATTTTCACAGTCTGATTCACCTGGGAGAAGGGAGCTATTCAGCTGTAGCCTTCCACGTGGGAGAAGGCAAATAGCCAACTCCAGTCCACACTAGCCATTCTGTCTCAACTGAGGGGGAAGAAATAAGAAACCCTTGTGGAGCTCATGGTCCAGAGACTCAGGCTCACTAAAAGGCGGAGACCGAATCATAGAACGTGTCCCATTCCCCCAACCTCAATATCACATAGCTAAAGGCCAGCTTACAGCAGTTCATCTACCCAAATTATGGTTCGCTATAAAAAGAAACGACATGCACAATAAAAGGCAAAAACACAGTTTGAAGACACAGATGAAGGATCAGAACCAGAGTCACATAGAGCAGGGATATTGAATTATCAGACCAAAACATAAAATCACTGTGATTAATACGCTAAGGGCTCTAGTGGGTTAAGAAGACAGTATGTAAGAACAGATGGAAAATACAAGCAGAGAAAGAGAAATCCTAAGAAAGAAAGAAAAAGAAATGCTATAGACCAAAAGCACTGTAAATAGAAATAAAGAATTTGAAGAAACCATTGAGGGGCTTATTAGTAAACTGGACACAGCTGAGGAAAGAACCACTGAGGGTGAGAATCTACTAACAGAAACCTCCAAACCTGAAAAGCAAAGAGAATAAAGACTGGGAGGAAAAAAAGATTAGTCAAGGCCAGTGGGCCAACCACAGAAGGTATATCATACACATAATAGAAACGTCACAAAGTCAAAAAAGAGAGAAAGAAACAGGAGAAATATTTGAGAAAATAATCACTGGGAATTTCCTCAGATTAAAATTAAACACAAAACCGCACCCAGGAAGCTCAGAGAACACCAACAAAGATAATACTGAAAAAAAAAAACCCTCACCTACGCCTACGTATATCACTTTCAAACTACAGAAAAATGACTATAAAGAAACTTTCTGGAAAAGAAGACAAGGGAAAAAATACTTTATCTATAGAAGAACAAAGATAGGAACCATGTCCAACTTTTCAGACATTTATGCCAGCAAGAAGGAAGTGGAGTGAAATTAACTTGCTGAGGAAAACACACCAGCCTAGAATTCTATACCCTGTGGTTTTCTCCTTCAAGGGTGAAGGGGAAGGACAGTGAACACCACGAGGGTTTCTTATTTCTCCCCTCTTAGTTAAAGAGAGTTAATTTTATTCAGAAAAATAAAAATTGAAGGAGTTGGTGGCTAATAAGCCTACCTTGCAAGAAATGTTAAAGGATCTTTAGAGATAAGGAAAATAGCTGAGACTCAGGTCTCCATGTTGTTTGGAAGAGCATCAAAGAAGGGGTCAGTAAAGCTAAAATATAAACTTTCATTTTCTTATTTGTAATTGGTTTAACAGATAACCTTTTGTTTAAAATAATAACAGCAACAATGTATTTAATTATCTAGGCTTAGTATGTATGTGCATACATATAAATAAATTATGTATGCATATTATATATCATATGTGTATACATATAAACAGGTATGTTTATATAATATGTTTATTTATACTTATACAAATTAATGACAGGAATGATACAAGAGACAGGAGAGAAGAATTAAAATAATTTTGTTATTATAATATACTCACATTACCCATAAAATGTTACAGTGTAATTTGAAAGTAGACTGAAAAGGTACAGAAAAAGATAAAACATTTTCTGTTTTATTTGATTGATTTTTAAATAAATTATTTTAATATTCATAAATTAAAGAAATTGAAAACTTATTTGAAAAAATAATGAAGGAAAACTTCCCCAACCTGGTGAAGGAGCTAGACATGCAAGTCCAGGAAGCTCAGAGAATCCCAAAGAAGTTGGATCCAAGGAGAAACACACCAAGACACATAATAATTCAGTTACCCAAGATTAAAGATAAGGAGAGAATCTTAAAAGCAGTAAGAGAAAAGAAGACAGTTACCTGCAAAGGAATTCCCATTAGACTATCAGCTGATTTCTCAAAAGAAACCTTACAGGCAAGAAGAGTTTGGAAAGAAGTATTCAAAGTCATGAAAGGCAAGGATGTACAACCTAGATTATTCTATTCAGCAAAGCTATCATTTAGAATGGAAGGGCAGATAAAGTGCTTCCCAGATAAGGTCAAGTTAAAGGAGTTCATCATCACCGAGCCCTTTTTATGTGAAATGTTAAAGGCATTTATCTAAGAAAAGAAGATCAAAACTATGAACAGTAAAATGACAACAAACTCACAACTATCAACAACTGAACCTAAAAAAAAAAGAAAGCAAAAACAAAAACAAACTAAGCAAACACCTAGAACAGGAACAGAATTACAGAAATGGAAATCACATGGAGGGCTATCAGTGGGGACAGGGAGGAGGGAGAATTGGGGGAAAATGTACAGGGAATAAGAAGCATAAATCGTAGTCGCAAAACAGACAGGGGGAGGTTAAGCATAGTATAGGAAATGGAAAAGCCGAAGAACTTATATGTATGACCCATGGACATGAACTAAGAGGGGGAAATGCTGGAGGGAGGGCAGGTGCATGGTGGAGGGGGATAAAGGGGAGAAAAAAAATGGGACAACTGTAATAGCATAGTCAATAAAATATACTTTTAAAATGTAATGAAAAACCAAATATCTACCACTCAGATTAAAGAAATAGAAAACAGTTTGCTGTACTTGCTTCACAATTTTTTAAAGAAATTAAACGTTATAGCCTTCTTTCCCCCCTTTATGTCCTATATCTTTCTGTCATCTTCCATACATGTTTAGGTAGTGTTATTTCATGTGAGTGCAACAATTTACAATACAGAAAGTTTTAAAATTTTTTCAACATTGGAATCAACGTATGTATTATTCCACAATGTGCCTTTCATTCCTTTAATATCCTAACTTTTATTTTTATGCATGTGACATATGTATGTATGTATTCAATATATTTATTTTAAATTCTACTATATATAATATTTATATTGCACTATATGTCAGATGTATATCTTATTAACTGAATGTAATCTTTATAATAATCCAATGAGATTATTATTATTATTATGACCATTTTTAGCTGAAGAAAATGATACACTGAGAGATTAAGTGACTTCCTGAAGGTTATTCAGTCAGTTGAAGGGAAATTCAAAATTCTAGGCCATCTGCTTCCACTTTTTGTGCTGCTAGCCACTCTGCAAACACTGTCTCTTACTATTAGATTTTTCATCATTTCACTGTAATCTATCATATAACTTCTCACTTTTCAGCACAAAAAGAATAATTTTTAAAGTTGGTTGTTGATTCATCAAATACTATACATATATGGACATTCACATATATGCACTAACTATATGGATATAGCATCTATAACATTATTCATGTCATGCAGTACTTTAAGTACTATATTTATATTAACTCATTCAATCCTCATAACAATCTGCAGCATACATTATCCTCCTTTTATAGAGGAGTGAGAAATAGGGGAACAGAAATATTGAGAGACTTGCCCAAGGTTATAGCTAAAAGAAGCAGAACCCGGGTTCAGCAATCCAGCTGCAGAATCTCTGCTCTTAACCATATGCCATTTATTTCCTCTAGCTTTATGTAACTCTAGTTGGTGAACTATTATTCTTTGTCCTTATTCTTGAATAAATGTTTATCAGAATATATTATAGGTAATAGTTACTTTCTCTCAGTACTTAGACTATTTTATTCCATTGCTTTTTGGAATATATCAGTGCAAATGAAATACTGCTGTCCATCTAATTGTCCCACATTTTTAGGTAAGCTCTCCCAATGTTATCCTTTAAGGTTATTTTTCTTTGAGCTTTTTGAGTTTTAGTTTCAGTACAGAGTATCTAAAATGTATGGTTTTAATACTGTTGGATTCTTAATTCTGGAGAATTCATATATAGTATATATTTTATTTATATATTTGACTTATTTATATGGGGTACATATACTATATATACACTATATATATAGTATATAGTTTCTCTGACATAGATATACACATATTTCATATGTATTATATGTATACATTATATATCATGTTACTATATATAGTAAACATATATATTACATGAAGTATGTTTTATATTTACTCATATATTTTATCTTATTTTTTAAAGATTTTATTTATTTATTTTTAGAGGGAAGGGAGGGAGAGAGGGAGAGAAGCATCAATGTGTGGTTGCCTCTCACACGCCCCCTAGTGGGGACCTGGGCCACGACCCAGGCATGTGTCTTGACTGGGAATCAAACCAGCGACCCTGTGGTTTGCAGGCCTGCACTCAATCCACTGAGCCATACCAGCCAGGGCTCTCTTATAATTTTTAAAACATATTTCTCCTTTATAGGATTTTTTAAATAGGTTCCTTTCATGTCTAGCAGCTGTTGTTCCATTTATTTCTGTATTTCTATTAACATATATTTAAAGATATCCTTTTATACGGTTTTGTTTTGTTTTGGGGAAATGAGGAAATCCTAAATAAAATAAGTTATTTTCAAATCGCTCTATGGTTTTAATCCTGTCTAGAGTGACAGAACATTGTTCACTGACTTTCTTCTTAGAGGACTGAACTTGAATGTAGGGTCCTGCCTGGGCTCCCCACAAGGAGTATTAGGATGAAATAAGGTATAAAATGTAGTCATTAAGACCAGTTCTGGGTGCATAAGCTTTTGATAAGCCTTAGAATTTTTTACTGTATCTACTGTCTGTCTAACATTTCTTTTGTTGCCTTCATCTGGCCCCGATGGATCTCATTCTAGAAGCTCTTGTTATATTGGCAAGTTGATATAAACTTTGGCTCTAAGGCAGTTATACTGTCTCCATTGGAATGCACCTTTATAAGCATGAGATCCAGCCGGCAATCACTTCTAGCTCTTTTCAGCCTCTGTTATGTGCAGAGAGAACCACCCTATCCCCGGTTCAAACAGTGAGTATCTCTCTTTTCCTGCCTAATGTTGAGTCACTTTCAGGCTTTCATTCCACAGAGTTAAACTTTCCAGTCCCTGATCCCACTTCCAGACCCACAGATCAGCAGACCCACAGCTTTTCAGGACTTTCTGCTTCGTCTTCCATTCCCACTTTGGTACACTGAGATGTTTACCTTGTTAATTTTCTCTGCCTTTGTTACATCTTGGAACTGGGAGAGCAGGGGGACACCACAGCACAAATTTCCAAAACCGTATTAATTGACATCTCATCAATTTACTTTATAAGTTCTGCTTACAACTTTTAAATATAGCCTTGTATTTTATTCTACTAAAAATAGTTTCCAATACTTTGGTATTCAGTCTTAAGGCAGATCATTTAAATAAAAATATATACTTTGAATTAATTATTTGCATCTGAACCTAAAATGTATTGCCAAATGTGGTATAAAATTTCCTGTTTATAAAAATGATAAGTTTATTTGCATTCAGTATTTTATTGAGTCTCTTTAGTAAATGATTATCTTTGCACAAATTCCAAGGCTACATAGTTGCCATTTTTCAAGAAAAACCACTATTTTTATTTTATATCTGAGGAAAGTTTGATTTGAATCAATGAATGCCTCATCAATCATAATGAAAACACTTTCACAATAAAATTCTGAACATTAGTTTTATTAGAGTGCAGTGCCTCAGAAGAAAAAATGTACCAATTATCAAAATATTTTATCTTGTTTTTTGTTTATTAAGTATAAATTTATTTTCAGTGGAGGAAGTGGAGATAGAAAAGAAAAGGGCATTTTACTTATAACATTATTTAGCAGTCACAGAAATGTTATACAGGTCATTGGTAATTCTAATACCTAATTTACATGAAGAGCTTTATGGTTGTTTTTGGGACTGGAATATTTTTATGAAAAGAAAATCTGTTTCTACTTCAAGTATAACTTTTATATTTCAAGCATATGACCATTATTCAATGCAAATAGTTCCTCATTAAAATCCTGTCTACAGAGAAGTCTAGACTACTTACAGGCTCTGCAAGGAAACATAAAACATGTAAGTTTTTGCTTGAAATTGTCATCAATTTGGATTCCACCAAGCATTATCTTACTGATAATAGTATAGTGTATCCACATGTCTAGTGTCCTACTTTGTACCTCAAGGACACCAAGAAACACATGTAACCCGAATTTCTACATGTAATTTTTAGTAGTTTATAAGGAGAGGAAAGAAAACTTTTCTATTTCATTCTTGATCATTGGTGTGGACAGAAAATATTTTGCTGCCAAGGCATAATGATTTTTTTTTCCCGGTGGCTCTAGCAAAACAGCATCCAGTCCAATTAAAAAGCTGAGCTTTTCTAGTTAGTTAAGAAGTCGGGACCCACACTTTACTGTGGTGTTCAGCTCTCAGTTAATAATAGCTCTCTTGACAGCTTATTAACTTGAAGATGCTTTCGGGCCCAAGATTAAATGGCATGTATGAATCTTTTGGTATTGTTTGAAATACATATTTCATCCACATAAACCACTGTTTCTACTCTCTTAATTTTGTGTAGCACGATGAATTATATGGACTATTATTTCCAGGTTCTCTGAGAGGGTCATTTTCCACAAAGGAAGTAGCATGTAATGAAAAGGTCAACATCAAGTCACAAAAGAAAAAGTCTCTAATCATAAAAAATACTTTTTTTAGGAAAATGAAGCAAATTGTCAGCTATTTGCTAAGACAATCTAAGATAAGTGCAGGAATAAATAAATACCTTGTCAATTTTACATGATAGATCCCCAGGAGTACCAGTATGCTGTTAGTACCTATATTTAGAAGGCAATTCTTCTTTTTAAAAAGGTACTTTATTAATGTATAGTTTATATATAATAAATGCATACATTTTAAGTGTAGAGTTTGGAGAGTTTTGACAAATATATACATGCACACACACAACCACACTGATGTGACAATAATATATAGAAAAATTTTATCACCCCAAATATTCCTCATGTCAATTTCAGTCAGCCCCCAATCTTTATCCTTGGCCACAGGGAATTGCTAATATGCTTATTCTCTATCAATAGAAATTAGAATGATGTTTCTTAGACTTTCACACAAATAAGTCTATATGATATATATCCTTTTGTATCTGGCTTGTTTTAGTAACTGTATTCTTTTAAATAAACTTTTTACTTTAAGATAATTTTAGATTTACAGAAAAATTGCAAGGATAGTACAGAGTTCCTACATACCCCCTACCCAGTTTCCCCTATTGTTAAAATCTTACATTAATTAACACATAATTAATGTAATTGATATAGTGCATTTGTCACAACGAATGAACCAACGGTGGCACATTAGTATTAACTAAAGTCAAACGTTATGCACATTTCCTTACCTTTTCATCTTATATGTTGGCTGTGCCAGGTTTCCAGATTTTCCTCATTTTTGATGACCTTCTCAGATTTGAAGAGTACTGCTCAGAAATTCTGTAGACTCTTCCTCATTTGGGATATGACTGATGTTTCTGTCACAATTACACTGTAGTTACAGATTTTAAGGAGAAAGGCCATAGGGGTAAAGTGCCAATCACATCACGTCCTATCAAGGTGATATTATCTTCAATCACCTGGCTAAGGTAGCCATTACCAGGTTTCTCCATTGTGAAGTAATTCTTTTTTCCCCACTTACGTGCCGTCTGTGCTCTTCGGCAGGAAGTCACTAACTGCAAGCCACACTTAAGAGTGTGGAATCCCACCAGCAGTGACTAGCACAGCCACTAAGAAAAACAGGATGCAGGTTCCTCAAAAACTTAAGAATGGAGTAACCAGGTGACCCAGCTACCCCTCTTCTGGGTATCTACCCAAAAATTTGAAAATATTTATTTGCAAAGATATACACATCCCTATGTTCATTGCAGCATTATTCACAGTAGCCAAGACCTGGAAATACCCAAAGTGCCCTTTGACAGATGATTGGATAAAGAAGATGTGGTGCATATATTCAGTGGAATACCACTCAGCCATGAGAAAAGACTAAATACTGCCATTTGCTGCAACACGGGTGGATCTTTAATATCACGCAAAGTGAAGTAAGCCAGACAGAAAAAGTCAACGGCCATAATTTCACCTATATGTGGGATATAAAACTGAAAGTGACAAATGAACAAACAAGAAAAAAGTAGTCAACAGTATGGTGATTATCAGAGGGGAGGGAGAGGGGTTAATAAAGGGTCAAAGGAGTCAAATATCTGCCGACAGTAGATTTGACTTTGGGTGGTGGGCAAAAATTGCAACATATAGATTATGTATCATAGACTTGTACACTGGAATCCATATAATTTTATTAACCAATATCACTCCCAAAAATGTAAATAAATAAATAAAGGGCTGACTAGTGCCCCAACTTTTTAGGTCTCTGCAAGCGCCAGCGTGAATTATCCAGCACGCTCCTGCACAGATTTGTCTATTCTCTCCCATTTCTTTCTTCTAAAAATATCTTTTTATATCAGCATGGACTCATTTATTTTAAATTTTGAGTTATAATATAATACTATGTTATTAATTTTGTTACATCTTTGGCCATTTGAAGCTCTTTTAATTGGCTCCTTTGTCTCTGTGGGTTATTTGTTTTGATTTGATTCTGTTTAGGTTTTTGTTTTGATTTTTTGTTTAGCACTACCTTACTTTTCTGGCACTATAAGATGGTCTAGTTTAATTTTATAGATTCTCTGCTGTGGTCACGAACCAGTCATTTTACCAGTAAGTGCATTTTCGTGTACCCTTGATAGAATGTGATAAGAATGACCCTTCACTGCTGTGATTTCCTCCCAAAACTTGTAGCTACAATCTAACAATGAGAAAAATTGAAAATGCCCTGGCCAGGTAGCTCAGTTGGCTAGAGCACTGTCCAATTACACCAAGGTTGCAGGTTTGATCTCTGGTCTGGACACATGTACAAATCAACCAATGAAAGCATAATGAAATGCGTAAATGGAACAATAAATCAGTCTCTCTCTCTCTCTCTCTCAAATCAATAAATTTTTAAAAATTGAAGAATGATATTAGAAACCAAGAGCTAGTTCTGCTCATTGTCAGTGGGTTATCATTCACTTCTAGGCCTTCTTGGTGACAGAACAAGTGTATATATTACCCACTCATAAATATACACGTCTACAAATATTTCTAAATGTATCTATCTATACCTATATTGAACTATATATAAATTAACATCTCCAACTCTAATTCATTACCACATGAATAATTCTAACATCTCCCCTTGTTTATCTGTCACCTCTCACTCCAGCAGTGAGAAACGTAACTTAATTGATCAACTCCAGTGTACGGTCACACAAAGGTTTCAGAATTGTCATCCTGCACTGCAGGGGAAACAATTTCGTCAACCAGCCTTTAAAGGCTCCCCTGATTTCCGACGTTACTTCGTTCAGCACCATTCTCCCTTACTCCCTTCACCGGGGTTAGATCATGCATTTGTAATACCAAGTTTGAGTCAGTGGCATGTGTGAAGGTGCTGCTGACTAGACTGGAAAAATCCAGCGAATAAGACAGTTTTTGTCAAATCAAGAGTTACCATTTTATGTCTGTTAAATCAAAGAGATTTGGTAAAAATTCAGGGATATGTCTAGTAGACAGTCAAAAAATGATGTCAACCATTTGTCTGCCATGTGAACTGCAAATATTTTCCCCAGGTTAACATTTGTCTTTTTGAATTTTATAATGAAATAATTATACCTAATTATGCATTTATACTTATATTGATATTTAAAGGCAAATTAAAATATATTTTCTTTGTATCTTTCCATTCCTTCTAATTAGAGTTTCAAAATTAAGTCATCCCTGGGTGCATTAAAATTTAATAGTGGGGACTTCCGGTCAAGATGGCAATGTAGGTAAACATGGTACTCATCTTCTCACGAAACCACATCAAAGTTAAAACTAAACTACAGGACAACCATCATTCAGAACCACCTGAAATCTGGCTGAATGGAGTTCTACAACTACAGAATTAAAGAAGAAACCATATCAAGACTGGTAGGAAGGGCGGAGATGCAGAACTGGCTGATGTCACACGTCACACTCACATGTGGCAGACAAAAATCCAGAGGGATATCTCAGGAGCAAGGAGTCCCAGCCCAAACCCAGGCCCCCCAGCCCAGGGTTCCAGTGCCAGAGAGATAAGTCCCCATAAATTCTCACTGTAAAATCCAGGGGGGATTGAGGCTGTGGAACACATAAACTGCTAGAATTCCAGGCAGTTCCTCTTAAAGGGCCCATGCATGAACTAACTTGGACTCACTCCCTCTGAGCTCTGGAGTGGAGGCAGTATCTTGAAAGATACCAGAGATATACAAGGAAGAACTGAATGGTCCGGCATCAGGGCAAGAGCTGCAGGGAAGCTTTCTGGCAGACAGAGTGCTGGCAGATGCCATTTTTCCTTTGATGGGCCCCTTCCCCGACAGAGTGGGCTGGTGGGCACCATATCTGAGCCTCCATCAACCAGGCTCACACTATCTGCCATACCCTGGGGGTTCCCTAAGGCCCCAAATCTCAGACTTACCCAAGCTGCTTCCAGTGGCTTTTTCATATGAATGGCTTGTTTTGGCTCATGCTTCAGATTGTCCTAAATTCTCTGAAACAAGCAGCGTCTGGCCTCAGTGAGCCCTGTACTTCTCACTAAGTGGCCCCATGTCTGGCACTAGCATTTGCTGGCCATGGTTCACAGCTTGGCCTCTCCTGTGTACCTCCAAGTCCAGCACAGGTAGCAGCCATCTGCAGATTGCTTCATGGTAGCAGCTCCACTTAATACATAGAAACTAACACAGGGAGGCCGCCAAAATGAGAAGACAAAGAAACACAGCCCAAATGAAAGAACAAAACTCTAGGAGAAAAAAAATAAACAAAATGGACACAAACAATCTACTAGATGCAGAGTTCAAAACACTGGTTATAAAGATGCTCAGTGAACTTAGTGAGAAACTCAACAATATCAAAAAAACACCCAATCAGAACAGCAAGAAGAAAAAAGAATCCAAAAAATAAAAGAGAATAATATAAACAGCCTCTGTGGCAACTTCAAGCACACCATATTGGATCATTGGGATACTGGAAGGAGAAGAGAGAGAGAGGACAAGAAACTGAAAACCTATTTGTAAATATAATGAAGGAAAACTTCCCTAACTTGGTGAAGGGAATAGACATATAAGTCCAGGAAGCACAAAGAATCCCAAACAAGGTGAACCCAAAGAGGCCCACAAAAAGACACATCATAATTAAAATGACAAATGTTATAGACAAAGAGAGCATCCTAAAAGCAGCAAGAGAAAAACAGTTATCTACAGGGAAGTCCCAGAAGACCATCAGCTGATTTCTCAACAGGACCTTTGCAGGCCAAAAGGGAGTGGCAAGAAATATTCAAAGTGATGAGAAGCAAGGATCTACAACCAAGATTACTCTACCTAGCAAAGCTATTATTTAGAATAGAAGGACAGATAAAGAGCTTCCCAGACAAGAAAAAGCTAAAGGATTTCATCACCACAAAACCAGTATTATGTGAAATGTTAAAGGGGAAGGGGAAGGGGAAGGGGAAGAAGAAGAAGGAGAAGAAGGAGAAGGAGAAGGAGAAGGAGAAGGAGAAGAAGAAGAAGAAGAAGAAGAAGAAGAAGAAGAAGAAGAAGAAGAAGAAGGAGAAGAAGAAGGAGAAGAAGAAGGAGAAGGAGAAGGAGAAGAAGATCAAAACTATGAACAATAAAATTATAATAAATACCTATCTATCAACAATTGAATCTAAAAATCAAAATAAATGAACAAGCAGAACAGAAACAGAATTATAGATACAGAGAACATTGTAATGGTTGCCAGATGGGAGGGAGATTGGGAATATGGGTGAAAAAGGTGACAGGACTAAGAAGTACAAATTGGTAGTTATAAAATAGTCATGGGGTATAAAGTACAGCATAGGGAATACAGTCAATAATAGTCTAATAACTATGTATGGTGTCAGATGGGTGTGAGATTAGTCGGGGTGATTACTTTATTATATAATGTCTACTCACTGGGGTGTATGCCTGAAACTAATATAATAATGTATGTCAATTGTAACTGATAATAAAAATGATCAAAAATATTTTTAAATTTCATAGCAAAAAAATTTTGAATGCCATTTAGCAAATTTCCTTGGAAAATGTGTTTTCTATCTAACTATGATGAGATTATGCTTTAAGTGGTTAAGATCCACTATTTTTACATACAAACGTGAAGTTCCAGAACAATCTGAGGTGACACAATTGTCCTAACTCACCATATGATTGAAGGGATCCTTGGTGAGCTACTGCTATTCAAATATGTCCTCAATTACCTAAAGTGAAGGAGAAAACAATCTTATTTCTGCAATGACTTAATTTTATTTCTTGAATGACTTTTTGAATGAATTAAGCATTTCAGGAGTAGTATATAAAAGTAAATTAAATAGATATATTTAATTTTAGTATTAAACATATATTCTTTGAGATCATTTATTTGTAAGCACTTATTTTGCATATAAGATATACCTGATTCTGTGCTAAGTTATTTCTTTTCCAGTAGCTACTGTAGGTATCATAATCATCAATACATATACAGGATATGCAAGGCACTGTCCTCTCTCCTTTCCATTAAAAATGCACTGCTTGGTCTACTGGCATATCACTTAATTTACCTTAAGCTTCATTGTTCAAAATATTAAATTTCTAATAAAAGAGTATGCCAAAGGTATAGTATGTGGGAAACTGGTTAAAATAGTCACAATCATCAGACTAAATTACAAAATGAAAACTGAAATGATCCCTTGCCAATACTTGCCCTTTAATTTTGATGATAATCTTGACATCACTACTTTAAAACTTTCATGAACAGAAAAAAAAAATGCTCACAAAGGAGACATTACTCAAGGGTGAAAGAAGAATTTGGGGGGCGGGCGATGCAGGGAATCAGGAGCATTATGTGCAATTTTAACATGGGTTCTCATCCAGACAGAAGCAGAAAAAAATTTGAAGGGAGGCCGCGTTTACGTAATGACACTCTCTGTGATATTTTGTTAGTGTTGTACTTTCTGTGACAAGGAAAGTAGGTATTAAAATAATAACATGTTTATAACTGGCAAAATTATGCCATAGAGAGCCTTGAAAGAGTAAAAATTTGTCACATAAGGCTCATTGTACTAAAAAGAAAAATAGAGTCCCCCGTGGCTGACATAAATACTGTTCAGGCCTCCTACTCTTTTGACTGGGCTTCTTAGCCTACAAGTAAACTCCAATTGGTATTTTTCCAACAGAAATGATATGTGGCAAAGGAAATCCTTCCATTAAATATGAATACTTTCAAATAAACACAAAAATGCCTAATTTATCAATTAATGAGTTGCTCTTGTTACTTTCAGCAAGTACAAAGCTACATTAATATTATACTTTTTTTAGTGTTTTATTCATTGCACACTTATTCTGCTTGTCATACTGACAGCTTCAAGCTATATCATCATGGATCACATTTCTTTTCAAGAAATTGCAGGTAAGAAGTACCAAAGACATAAAATAAGGCTGTGATGGGTAAACATTAGAGGTGTTTCTTGGGGTACTCTCCAATTTTCCGAATGGCTATACTTAAGGATTCTATAAAGAATAAATTTTTTTGAAGGAATGACAATCAACATATCTACTATAAAAGAGAAGAAAAGGCTTGTTTTCATCAATTTCTAAAGGTTTAAAGTTGGGCTCTTTTACAAGAAATTCATTGTGAATTAACCTCACAGGTCTAAAGGCTAGTTTAAAAACTGAAAGGAGAATACTGCAAATATTATTTTCCCCTAAAGCTCTCCATCCAATTTACAAGTCCACAGACATATATATCACACGTATTTTACACATGCACATATCTGACCTTTGGAGGCCATCCAAAAATGTGTATAAGTGGTGGCTGGGCCTTGATATTAAAGGGACACGCTGGTCTATTTAATCAAAACGATGGCCAGTTCTCCCATGAAGGAAACAGTTTAACAATTAATTGAAACTATCAATTAATATTAATGAAAAGAAAATAATTACACCCTATGACTTAGTTTGAGTGATCAAATTAAAGTTTTTATTCCATGAATGTTTTCTAGATAAACACATGAGAGATGAATTTTAAATGATTCAGCATAGGGGAACTGTAAAAACAAAACAAAACAAAACTGTAGAACATCCATTATCCAATGTAAGTGGTGGTTATGAAGACTGCTGAAATGCTCATAATTGGATGCTAAATTAAAAAGAGTTTTCAATTAAATCTCAACTGCATTAAACTATGATTAAAGAAACTACAAATGCTGAGTAGCTGCTACTGAGAGCTGAGGTTATAGGTGATTTGTTCTTTCTCACCATCCTTTTCTGAGCTCTTCAAGCTTTCTACACTCAGCCAGTGATATTTTAATAATCACTGAAACATAAATGTTATCATTTTAATAGTTTTATCTATCAAACTAAATTGTAATGGCCCATACACTCTCCTGGCTCTACTAATTATAGTCTAATAGTCCCTATCTGTGGAAGTCCTGACAACAGCAGACAAGCTCTGCTAATGATTTATAAATAACCCCAGGAAATTACCTCCATCTTCTAACCAGCACACTGCCTCACGTTCTCTTCACTTTAACTTAGAGTAGCAAATTTGGCCTGGGTATCATCGGACTATGTTAATTAATACTGCTTTCAGTCTGACAATATTTTCTGCTTCAGTTGAATTCAGGCAGCTGCTGTGTTTAAAAATGAAAGGGAAGCTGGATGTGAGTTTTTTGACCAGAAAGAGGACTTTCGTTTCCTCGGCACTGGTGTGAACGTGTTCATTCTCACCTGGCAAACACGGCGTTGAGTCTGCTGTCGTTCTGTAACTCACCGAATGATGTTATAACCCACAGTGTTGCTTCTTTAGGTGAAAGGGCAGAATTAAGCTGCTTTGGAGAGAAAACAACTCTGACAAAAATATAGCCACATTAAGGGAAAGCGCTATAAAGAAATGAA
Source organism: Mormoops blainvillei (assembly GCA_004026545.1). Lineage (NCBI taxonomy): Eukaryota > Metazoa > Chordata > Mammalia > Chiroptera > Mormoopidae > Mormoops > Mormoops blainvillei. Next base: position 83,632 of record PVJD01005721.1, read on the forward strand.
CTGGCCTTTGAACTGGAGCTATCATGAAATCAACTTGATGGATTATGTGCATAGTGTTGAGCATGGTTATAATAGGAGCTCAATAAATAATTGTTGAATAATTATGAAGCATGACCATAAAGCAAGAGGGCAGGTCCTGTAGGTTGCAATTTAATTTTATAATCATGATTTTTATATTATTTTATAGTTGGTGGAATAGAGATCTACAAAAACCACTTATGCCCTTGTCTGACTTCAACGCCATTAATTTTTGTAGTGTAAAAACCTGGATTTTTAGTGTAAAAAAAAAAGAACAGAATTCCCGTCCCTGCTCTTGTACCGTGAGCCTACATAATTGGTGGGGCTGGGGACCTAACATCTATAAGTCTGTGTCTTTTTTTTGTAGAATGGGCAAGATAAACCTAAATAAAAATCTTGCAGGATTTTAATGAAACTTCAATGAAATATTTTGGGTAGAACAGTATCTGAGATATAGTAAGTGCCCAACTAATGCTAAGTGTTATTATTCTTGAAATGAATCCATCCTGTGCTGTGCAGAGTTAGTATTTTAAGGAACAATAAAGTGTAGCAGTTATGCATTTGGGATCTGAAGTCAAACAATCCTGGTTTCAAGCCCTCACTCCATTTCTTACTAGTTTTGTAATCAAGTTACTGAGCTCCCTTAAGGCTCAGTTTCTGCATCTGTAAAATGTTGATAAAAGGTTTTACCTCATAGAGTTGTTTCAGAGACTCAGAGAATTCAAATAAGATGTATGATACAGGTTAGAATTTACTAAGTGCTCATAAATATTACTTTTGAAGCTCTTACTGGCAAGGCCTGGCCAATGGCGATATTGATCCTGTCTCCGACTTCCAGATGGACTTTCTAAAACCCTTGCTCAGCTAGAATCGCTTGTGTGAGCATCCGAGGGAGTGTTGTCTTCAACCAGCTGCCATGTTCTTCATAACTGGGCCTCGGTAGAGTTTATCAATATCTTCATCCTGTCGTGGTATTTTTATTCAGTTCATCACACAGTAGCTGCTCTGCTTTATATATCCCATAAATAGTTATTCAGTGTTTTAGTCTCTATATGTTACCTTTTGCCACCACGGGGATGTACAAAGTCTGTCCAGAAAAAGTCCAGCCATTATTGATATAAGGAGAATGGTTTGTGCTACATTGATGTAACCTGGAAGCCAAGGAGAGTGGACTGGAATGTGCATGTGTGAACAAGGTGACCTCACTGTACTAGTAGGTGGCGGTGGTAGACGCCATTGAGTCAGCATATGTACTGCATGGTCATTGCATTCAAAATGACTATGTGAGTAGAACAACGAATCTGCATCAAATTTTGTGTTAAGCTTGAACATTCCTCCATAGAAACTATTCAGATGATTCAGAAGGCTTCTGAGGATGATGCAATGAGTGAAGCACAGATGAAAGTGTGGCACAAACGCTTCGAAGATGGTCAAGAATCTGTTGAAAGTGATCTACTGGATCATTTTCTGGAAGGCCTGCAACAAGCAGAACACCAGAGAACGCTGAGCGTGTATGGGCTGCAATCAATAAAAATCAGCGACTGACAGTGCGGGAACTAGAAGCTGCTCTGGGGATTCCCAAAACTACTGGGTCCAAGACTTTGATACAAGGTCTTGGCATGAAATGTGTTGTGGCAAAATTTGTTCTGAGGCTTCCGCTGCCAGAGCAGAAGGAACATTGTACTGCAGTTGCTAACGACTTGATTCAAATCACTACCAGTCAACCAGAATCCCTCAAGATGATGATAACTTTGAAGGGGACTGATTTATCATTGTCCTATGTACAATGTTTCTTGTAGTTTTATCTTCTTCAGTAAATGGCTCTATTTTTCATAGCACATGGCTAGCACATGGCTGGATACGTTCTGGACAGAACTCACCATTAAAAAAATAGCAAAATACAAGAATTCTTACAAAATACCAGTGATCATTATTTCTGTGCTCTGTAAACAAAGCTTAAGTTTCCTTCTCCAGCTGCCTTCTTAGACTGTCTTGTAGGCTGGACATAGAAACATCACTGGCCCAGATCTATCAAACTTTCCCCCACAGTTCTTTCTATTCTACCCATTTGTCCCCAGCTCCATGCTCTACCAGTACCACAACCCTCAATGTCACTACTCTTCTCTATAATAATCAGAACCTATTGTAATACAGACAATCCAAGCCATCCTTAACTAAGCACTCACTAGGCTTATGCAACGTATGTACCTGCCCTCTGAACGTCACTGAGCCCTGCAAAGAAGATATCTCCAGTTCCACTTTATAGATGTACAAACTGATACTTGAAAGAAAGGGAAAAATTAGGTATAAAATGAGGTCATTATCACTGTACCAGGCTGTCACTTAAAAGGTCATCTAAGTAATCAGTCAAGATTCCTGAAAGATGTATCATATATTCATGACTCGGTGGGATCTCCAGTCTATTATTTCTCCCATATCTGTCCTTAATATTATTATTAAGTTATGCTATTTCCTGTCGCTATATTTGCCCCACTAACGATTATGTACTGGGTTAAAAAGAGCCTATAGCTTTGAAGAAGCAAAGGGATAAATATGAAGGAGTTAATTTCCATTATAAAATGTGCTTCTCTCTCTCTTTTTTTAAACTTTGCCAAGGATATATTTATTGATTCTAGAGGGAGATTCTAGAGGAAGAGGGAGAGAGGGAGGGAGAGGGAGGGAGAAAAAAAGAGAGTGGGGAGAGGGAGCGGGGGAGGGAGGAAAAGAGAAACGTCGATGTGACAGGGAAGCACGGATCAGTTGCCTCCCATGAGCATTCCAACCGGGGACTGAACCTACAACCTAGGTATGTGCATGACAGGGAGTCAATCTTGTGACCTTTGGTGTACGGAATAATGCTCCAACAAACTAAGCCACATTGGCCAGAGCAAAATGATACTTCTCTTTCCAAAAAACTTATAATAAGGATGTTCTAAAATAACAATTCATTGCAGCAAGTCTAAGGAACAGTGTGTCTTTACATTAAACAAAGTTACATCTTATCTGATTTCTTTAGTTAGAGTTTTGTAGGTATCTCCATATAGATCCTGGACATATTTTATTGGACTTATGCCTCACTGTTTATTTTTTTGGTGCTATTGTACATGGTACTGTGTTTTTAATTTCAAAATCCACTTGTTCATTGCCGGTATATAGGAAAACGATTGAGTTTTATAGCAACTTTGTGTACCATGATCTTTTTCTAATTGATTATTAGTCCTAGGAGTTTCTGTGTGTCGATTCTTTCAGATTTTTTACATAAAGTCATCTGTGAAGGAAAAAAGACAGCTTTATTTCTTCTTTTCCTACATGTAAGCCTTTATTTACTTTCTCGTGTTATTCTGCTATCTAGGACCCTGTCGGATGGTGAAAAGGCGCGGTGAGAAAGGGCGTCCTTGCCTTGCCTTGGTCATACATAGCCTGGAGGAGACACCCAGCTCCTTGTATAAAGCACGACGTTAGCAAGAGGCCTTCTGAGGGAGTCCCCTATGTTCCTAGAGTGGTAAGAGGCTTTTATTGAAAATATGTGCTGGATTTTGCCAAATGTATATTCTTTGTCAATTGATACAATCATTGATTTTTCTTCTTCAGCCTTTGATGTGATGGATTATCCCGATTTATTTTTATCGTAGAATGAGAACTTACATGCCTGAAATAAATCTCACTTGGCTGTACTATATAATTCCTTTTATGAATTTTAAAAAATCAATTAATTAATTCTTTGTGGATTTTTGTACCTATATTCGTGAGAGATATAGGTCTGTAGTTTTCTTGTAGTAATGCATTTTACCTGGTTTTAGTGTTAGGATAACACTAACCTCATGCAATGAGCTAGCAAATATTCCCAGGATTTATTTTCTGGAAAAGATTTTGAAAAATTGGTATCATTTCTTCCATAAATGTTAGGTAAAATTTACCAGATAAACTCTAGGTGCTTCCTATTTAAGAAGGTTTTAAACTGTTGATTAAATTTAATAGATATAGACATTTATATTATGTTTATTCTTTTCTAAAAATGTAGTGGTTACCCTAGATTTTGCCATAGACATTTATAATTAAATTTACCCCTAAATAACACTATATAGCTTCATAATACCATACAACAGAGTATAATTCCTCCTTCCCATCCCATATAACATTGCTGTCATTTCCATCACTTATGCATATGCCATGATCACCCAATATATTTTGTTACTTTGAACAATATTTGTTATATCAATTAAAAATACAAAAATAAGATTTTATTTTACCTTTGTTCATGTCTTCTCTGATGCTCTTCCTTTCTTTATATAGATCTATACTTTTAATCTATATAACTTTTCTAATATCTGAAAAACTTTTAATATTTTTTAAGGGTAAATCTGCTGCTGATTCATTTCCTCAATTTTTGTTTATTTGAGAGAGTCTTTATTTCGTCTCTACTTTAGAGGGTGACTTTATGTGATGTACAATTCTAGGTTGGTATGTTATTTTGTTTCTTCTCAATATTTTAAATATTTCATTCCATTATTTTCAGTGCATGGTTTCTAACAGCAATCAATGTAATGCTCGTCATTGTTTCACTATAGTAAGATTTTTTCCCCTCTGGATGCCTTCAGGATTCCTCTTGTTGTTTTCTATTTTTTATTGTTTTTCAGTCTGAATATAATATGACTAGATATAGATCGTTGATACTTATTTGCTTAGTGGTCCCTGAGTTTCCAGAATCTGTATTATGTGCCTGTCATTAATTTTGAAAATTTTGACCATTATTAGTTCAAGTATTTCTTCTGCTCTGGTTCTCTGTTTCTTCTGTTTCCATGCTTCACTTTTTTGAAGTTGTTCCACAGTCCTCAGTCCTTGAATAATCTCTTTTTTGTAAAAAAAAATTATTTTTCTCTTTGCATTTCAGTTTGGCAAGTTTTTACTAACATATCATTCAACTCATTACTTTTCCTTGGCTGTGTGAAGTCCGCTGATGAGGCATTCTTTATTTCAGCTACTGTATTTTGTATTTCTAGAATTTTTTTTCAGTTCTTTATTTCAGTTTCCTTTCAGCCTACATTACCAGTCTGTTCATACATGCTGTCTACTTTTTCTATTATAACCCTTAATATAGTAATTCTATTATTTTAAATTCCCTGTATGACTATTCTAAAATCTGTATCGTATCTGAATCTGTTTCTGATGTCTTCTTTATCTCTTCAGCCTGTGTTTTCATGGCCTTTTAGGATATACACTAGAGTTCTAAAGAGAAACAGAACCAGTGCTTTGTCTGTCTCTCTATTTACCTATCTCTCTAGAAAGAGACAGGTATTACAGAGAATTTGCTCATGTGGTTATAGAGGACAAAAGTATCAGTATCTGCAATCAGCAAACTGGAGACTCAGGACAGCTGATGATTTAGTTCTAGTCCCAGGCTGAAGGCCTGAGAGCCAGGATTGCTGATGGTATCTAGACCAAAAGCTGGTTTCAATACCCGGGAAGGGTATTTCATTTGAGTCTGAAGACAGGACAAGACCGATGTCCCAGCTCAAACGCAATCGGGCAGTTGGAATTCTCTCTTAGCCTTTTTGTTCTATTCAGACCTTTGATTGAATGAGGCCCACATACACTAGGGAGCATAATCTGCTTTACTCAGTCCACCAATTCAAATGTTATTCTTATTTAAAAGCACCTTCAAAGTCATACACAGAATAATGTTTGACTAAATATCTGACCACCCTCTGGTCCAGTCAAGTCAGCCCATTAACCATCATAGTAAGTCTTATAATATTTTTCTGAAAACGGGAAATTATGTATTGGGTAATAGGAACTGAGGTAAATGAGGCTTTAGTGTGAGTTTTTATGTTCATTTGTCTAGGAGTTGGGTTGTGTTTAATATTTGTCGTAGGTGAAGGTATGATAGGTTTATTGACATCCTGTGTCCTTATATTTTTGTCTCTCCTTTTGTCTTTGGGTGCCTCCAAGAACTTACATCAAGTCTGTCTTAGAGCTCTCTGAACTGCAATATACTGTTATTATTCTGAAAGCTTTTCGATGTGTGAGGAAAGGAGACGTGTTCTATAATCTTATGAATAAAATCTTAGTATTTTAGTGGGCCTGTGTCTTTGGGTTGTGACCTTCATATCTGTTTTCAGTCTTTTTTTTTTTCTTTATTTTCTTTTCTTCTCCATAAGGGAGACAGGAAGGCTAGAGCTGGATGTAGTTAACTGCCTATCCCCCAGGTAAATAAGGTTCTGGTAAAGTTGTTTCTCTTAAACAGACACTCTTCATCATGTTCTGGACTATTTTAAAATGGTTACAATTCCCCTACCCCAGCTAAAAACCTGAGAGGATTTGTCCCCAACCTTCACCATGAGAACTTAGTAGGTTTCATGGAGGTAAAACCCATGAAAGTTTGGGAGTCTCCCTATGAGTGGAGCCCCCAGGAATTTCTCATTCTCTTGCTAGCTAGTCAAGACTAAGCCTCCAGCAATTTGTCAAAATTACCTGTATTTTGCCACGTATAATGTGCACCCATGTTTTGTGCACATTATACACAGGATTATTATATCCATGGTATGTAATCATCACGCCCATGTATAATGTGCACTCTTATTTTTCCCTCAAAAATTTGGGCAAAAAACTGCACATTATACACAGCAAAATATGGTATATAAGCATTCCAGCCATTTTATGGCCTCGATGCCTTCTGCTCTAGGTAACCTGACCTTGGTTGAGATTCTCTGCAGTCATCTTTCTCTCTAGATTTCAGGATGGTGGTTTGCCTCATGATACTAATTCTCTAACGGGTCCCAGAAAAGTGACTTATTTTCAGTCTGTCATGGGAGTAATGACATCCACGCTCTTTATATGTCAGAGCTGAGAACAGAACTCCACAGTTGCTCTACTATTAATTGTTTTGGATTGCACTGAAAGGAAAACCCAGTGTCTACATTTTTTTCTTCTAAACTCTCTCTACCCTATGTTATGGGATTATTGATATAATTCTTTTCAATATCTTTACTTCTTAGTATTTTATTGGCCTTTTCCTGGAGGATCTTACAAGTTCATATTTCAAAAATATAACCAACACATTTTAAAGCAGGAATTATAGTTAAAATATAAATATTAAAATATAGTTTGTCAGGTTCTGATATTTAATAACAGGAGTTAAATAGGAAGAATAAAATTAAATTGGGTCTGCCCTTAATTGTCAGGTTTTATTGCTTATTTAAATTTTATGGGCTATTTAGCAGATAAACACTATTGATTAGCGACACAAGGCGCAATAAGTACTCACAAAAATTGATGATAAATACTAATTTTTCAGTAATTTGTTTATATAAACTATGTATTGGTAGCAAATAATAAATCTAAAAAGAAGATTGTGTTGTTTTTATGCTATGAATAATCATGCAGATAATAAAGTTCTAATTTTTTCTTGTAAAGGAATAGAAATATGCAACTTTTTTTTTTCTTCTGAGAAGGGTAATTTTAACATTTTATGTCCATTGGAGTAATGTATCTACTTTGGCCAATGAAATTTTACATTTAACATTTGTATAAGTAATACATTCATAATTCAAAACTCTTTAACATAAATAGAGAGTAAAATGTCTTTCTAACCTCTCTATCTCTATTCTCTTGGTTTCTCTTTTTATATATCCACTATAATTAACATTTAAACACAAACACAAAATCCAATATTTGCCTGCTAATCGAACATTAGGTTTTTGGCCTAAGCAATCAAAAGGTTGAGCTCCCATTAAATAACCTATGGAAGGCTTCAAGTGGCGGAAATGTGGGGAAAAGTTCAGAAATTTCGATTGGCTATTTATGTTTCAGGTTCCCACGAGTTATCCAAGAAGGCAGATTGAGTAGGCAGTTGCAAATATGTCTGAAGTCCACCACAGAAAGTCGGGCTGAGACATACTTTTGAGAGTTATCAGTGACTGGGTGGCAGTTAAAGCTATGGCAGCAGACCCAGCACTGAGTCCCAGGCACTAAAACATTAAGCACTCAGGAAGTGGAGGAGCAAGCTGTAAAAGAGATAGAGACAAGTGTAAGGCAGAGTATTAGGGGAGTGTACGTCCTGAAAGCCAGGTAAAGAAGTAACTTGAGAAGAAGGAAACGATCAGGTGAATCGATGCCGCTAATGTCGGGTAAGACGAGAACCAGTCCTTGCAGACGCCACCGCCGCCACCGCCACCTCGGGTCTTCCCGCACCCAGAGCCATGGTCAACCCCACCGTGCTCTTCGACATCGCTGCCCACGGCAAGCCCTTGGGTCGCGTATCCTTCGAGCAGTTTGCACACAAAGTTCTAAAGACAACAGAAAACTTTCGTGATCTGAGCACTGGGGAGAAAGGATTCGGTTATAAAGGTTCCTGCTTTCACAGAATTATTCGGGGATTTATGTGCCAGGGTGGTAACTTCACATGCCACAATAGCACAGGTGGCAAGTTCATCTACAGGGAGAAATTTGATGCTGAGAATTTCACCCTGAAGCACATAGGCACAGGTCCTGGCATCTTGTCCCCGGCAAATGCTGGACCCAACGCAAACGGTTCCCAGTTTTTCATCGGCACTGCCAAGACTGAGTGGCTGGATGGCAAGCACGTGGTCTCGGGCCAGGTGAAAGGCGGCATGGGTGTTGTGACAGCCATGGAGCCCTGTGGGTGCAGGAATGGCAAGACCAGCAAGACGATCCCCGTTACTGACGTGGACAACTCCAACAAATCTGACTTGGGTTTTATCTTAACCACCAGGCCACTCCTCCCGTAGCTCAGGAGAGCACCCCTTCAAGCCCATCTGCTCGGAATGTTCTATAATCTTCGTGTTTGTGCAACAGTTCATTGGGTTCCGTGTTTTCCTTACCCCTTCCAAGTCTAGCTGGACTGCAGAGTTAAGTTTATGATTATGAAATAAAAACTAAACAACAACAAAAAAGATGAGAACCAGAATGCGAATGTTTGATTTAGCAACATAAAAGTCACTAGTGATCTTGACAAGAGAACTTTTAGTGAAGAGATGGAGGGAAAAGTCACGTTGGTGTAAAATCAAGAGAGAATGGAAAAAATAGAAACAGAGACGCCAAATACAGATAATTCTTGTTACAATAGAATTTTCTTCTACTTCTAATTTTCTTCAGTCTGTCAGTTCTCTTTAGTTGATCAACAGGTCTGCTTAAAGTGGTGAGAGAGCGCATGGCGGATAAACACTTCCTCTTTACTTCAAGTCTCTCTTGAAAAAAATTTCGGCACCGAAGAGCTGTTTTCCTTAACTAGCCTCCTACTCAGGTTGGCTTCTCCTCGACTGCGTCCCTGCATCTCTGCCGGAGACTATTGGCTGCTGCAGCAGGAAACAGTCGGTACTTCCAGCCCCTTCAGATTACCTCCATTTGCTTTCAGGGACATGGTACTACTTTCTCCACAAGAGATAGTTTCTCCTCAATAGCTTATCTTTAGTGATACCTGCATCATATCTAGAAATTCTTTGGCATTGGAGGTATAACAATGTCATCTCCATTTCACGTTCAAGATGGATATAAATTTTCCCTGTAAGTCAGGCTCTATTTGAGTTACCAGGTTGTAAAGCTCTATTTCAGTGCTGACCTTGTAAAGTTCTCTGTGGCTCAGTTTCCTTATCCACAGAGGAGTGATGACATTTAAAAATTACTGTGAAAATATTAGTTCTCGGCACAAGCTATACTCTTAAATTTCTGCCATTCCGAAAGCACACAAGGAACTTCATGATATGTGAGCATCACTGCTTGTTTGTTACTGGAGACCTTAAAGGTGTCTTAAACACAGGGAGCAGACAGGTTGACTGAATATATGATGCAAGGAAAAATATGTTTTTCTCATTTGAGGGAAGTTTGGGGAGGAGGTACAAAGAGGTGCATGTTAGTGCCAAGATTTTAAAAAACTGTTCTGGAAAAATTCACAAAATGTCTCTGTAAATAGGACACATTACAGAATCATGCTATAAAGATTAAAAACATGACAACAGAGCAACAAGGGGCAGGCTGTTCTTGGATTCTGTGATTAAAGAAAACATTATTGTGTAGCCCCTGGAATTAATTTAGAGACTTTCAATGTCCTTAGGCATATGACAGGATAAGTAAGGTCACAAGCTTTAAAGCTAGCAATCATCACTGAATCCAATTTCTTCATGCTGCCTGCAATTTAGCTGTTTTTACTTTAAGAGTTGCTCTAATTCGAAAAATTAATTAAAAAACTTAGTATTTAAACCTTCCTCCCTTACAAATTATATTGCAACTTTGCCATGAACATAGAATACTAGCAAGATCTTTTTTAAAATGAGAGACTTTTTAAGATTTTATTTATTTATTTTTAGAGAGAGGGGAAGTGAAGGAGAAAGAGAGGCATGGAAACATTGATGCACAAGAGAAACATCGATTGGCTGCCTCTCGCACAAGCCTGAACAGAGAATCTGTCTGCAACTCAGGCACATGCCCTAACTGGGAATCAAACCAGCGTCCATTCACTTTGTGGGATGTTGCCCGACCAATTGAGCCACACTGATCAGGGCAAAAATGAGAGAATATTAGAAAAATTAAAATGTATGCATCTTACTTTTAAAATTTAAAACCTTGAATAATCAAAAGAAATCTGATTTCTATCTTATTGAAAGTATTAATTTATTTCCTGACATATTTAGGAAAACATTTTGTTTTTAATGTCAGCAGTGACAAGTAATTCTAAAATTGAAAGCAGAAAATATGGTTCATATTGTTTTTACAAATATTAGCACACTGTGAGGTATAAGATTCTGATTTTTAAAAATAATTGCACTTTTTAAAGTTTCAAAATATGTGAAAAGATTAGGAAAAAGTTAAAAGTGGGGAAGTGTGGAGATTCACTCTTTCATTTATTCAGCAAACACTGGTTGATAGGTACTCTTTCCAAGCTCCTAAATATGAAAAAAAAAAAATCTTAGTATCTTATGGAAAAGCCAGGAAATAAACAGATAATAATTTAAAGATTGCAATGAGAGAGGAAGTGCTCAGAGTACCAGGAGAGGACTGAGACCGGGACAGGGGAAGGAGGACAACTGTGGGCTCTCCAGATACCTGTGCTGTGTATTAGATATGAATACTAAGGAGGGGACATTAAATTCACAAAGGTGTGAAGACTTGAGGAAATAGGGCTCTGTAAGTGTTAACTTGTCAGTGTCTGATTACAGAGATGCTTCTCAGAGAGACAATGGCCCTCTTGGGCTAAACTAACATGATCACTGCTGATAGGTCAAGATGGGAACAAAAGGTGGTTATATATAATTCAGCAATTATATCATTACTTTACATTGGTAATGACCTTGACAAGACTTAGAAGGGATGTCTTGAACAAAGTTAGTTGGTGGCTGACTGATGAACCTAGAAGAGCCTCTAGTCTGCATTAAGGGCCTCCCCGTGTTTGATAACCATGAAAATAAAAGCTGGATAAGGTGTGTACTACAGATAGAGATTAAAAAATCCTTGAATGATAATAACCTAAATCCTTACTTTAAAAATTCTTTTCCAAGGTGTTTAACTGAGGTTTGCAAAGACAAGCTCTAATCGGTGCATAGGGAGCTGCTGCATCATCAGAATTTAGGAGCAAGGTCAGAAAGGATCACCCTATGATATTGGAAGTAATCATCATTTCCATAAAACATATGCGTTTATCCATTTCCAAAGTTAAGCCAAGGAAGAAATGGTTTTCGGAAGCTCTGCTGATAACACCAATGTGGTTAGAATTACTATCGAGTGACTAATCTGTCTCCCTAAACTCATCAAGTAATTAACGTAAGGTAAGGAGGGAGTAATGAGTTGTAACGTATGAAAAATTGGTGCCAGGACACTATGATGGCTGCTTAGAGACATACAATGTGACACGTGAATGTATGTTAAGTAAATGAGTTCAAAATAGGGTGTATGTATCCAGCGAGGTCCACAAAATGGTCAATAGACCCATGTTGTAGTTAAATGAAATATTCTGACTTCTAAACATAGATGTGTATGTGTATACACAGATATACACATATATTATAGGCAAGTATATAGACACACACACATATGTTTGTTTTTATCCCCCCGAATTATAAGCTTTACCACCATTTAATGCAGAGATTTATACTGACTTCTGAATTGACCCGAAGCCAATTAGCCACCACACTCTGGCTGGAGAAATCTTCCAGGTACACCTCAATGTGAAGGTGCTAGCAGTCGGATACTTACCTTCTCTTTCATCATTACATCCTCTTTACACATGAAGGTCATTCAAAGCAGACAGAGGACAAATAGAACTGTTCAAATATTTGGAACTATGCATTCAGGAAGCACTAAACCATCTGATGGTCTGGGAAGGTAAGTAGAATGTGGGTGAATGAGAGGATAAAGTGAGGATGCAATTGTAAATGTAGTATTGATATTAAAGCATAATCCCCCCACCCCCTCTATCCATCTCTCCATTCAAGAATATGGGTTCTATGCTCATTATTTTGGGAGAGGGATGTGGTAGAGGTGAAAACAGGACAGGACCTATAAGTCCTTATAATCTTTATTTCTAGAAACTACACACATAAAAATTAAGGAGAGGATCCCTGGTATGAAAACTATGTCTTGACAAAAGCAGAGAGGAGCACAAGGCTCCCACCTATGGTCCCCAAGATTGAAGAGATCCTTTGAATTGCAAAGAGAAGGGAAGGTAAAAAAGTTAGAAAGTGAAAAAGATGTGGGGGGTGGGGTGGGAGGAGGGATATGGAGGGAGGACTGAGTGAGAGAGAGAGAGAGAGAGAATGTGTTGGTGAATCTTGTGAATGGGACAGCCTTCTGGTAGCTCTCAGGAGACGTAGCAAGTCACCAAAGAGAAAAGTGTGGTATGTTTAGTAAGATGTCATTGAACCTGAAGTAGTCAGGCCAACTGGAATGATATATGGGTACATTTCACTGTCAAACCACTGGAGCAAAGCCAAGGACCACACTGTCCTCCTTTCTTCAACTCTTACCTTGACACTACACAAGACCCTGATACCATAAAAAAATCCCTGGGAGATGTAGGGAGTGGGTAACCCAAGAAGAGGATGAATAAAATAGAGACAGAAATTGAGTTATAGAAAAATAAGTTGATTTGAGAGGGAATATTTCATAATATTGATATAACTATAAGGATTTTGGACTGATCTGGAAAGTAATAGAAAACCATTAAAGGAATTTAAAAGCAGGAGTTTAACATCACATTTCTTAACGGCAGAGTATTATGGAGGAGATATTAGAGGTTAAATATATCAAAACATGAGTGGAAAGATACATTCTTATTTGTAAATTAACAAATTGAACCTTTACTCTAAAAATCAGTATCTTCTTGAGTTGTTTATTATTTTAATAAAATGATTTAAACATTTAGAATCATCAACCCTCAAATGTAGATCCTCCCCCAAGGGGGACTCTACTAAGAAGGATATCTTCCCATAAATGCAATCCGATTAGCTGGCCTAATTCTCTTCGGTGGCTGCCTTTTGACAGAGGATGCTTTACTTAAGTAACCTCTAGGAATAGAACTCTAAAGCATAAATAGCCTACGTTCAAAAAGGGACGGTAAGAGGGAAACTGTAAACACCTTCTGAAAGACTCTCTGAGAAGGGGAGAAGAAATCTATTGCAGCATCTGGGAGAAGATTTAGGATTATTGTTGTTGTTGTCGTTGTTGTTATCATTATTATTGTTTTAAGATGGGAACACCTAGCAGTGTTGCAGGGGGATGGGACTCACTGAGTAAAGTGGGGAAACTCTGAGAGCTTCTACAGCTAAATTCTTGAGATGGGCAAGAATAGGATCGGGGACACAGAGGAAGACAGGGTGGCAAGCTGTGCTGTCTCTAAGCAGTAGGAAGGGCAGAGTGTAAAGTTCCAGAGGCAGGCGGCTAGATAGATATGGAGGTGGAAGCTGTTGGACATTTCTTTGCTTTTTTTCTATTTTCCTTCTGGAATAGGAAATGATGTCATCTGCTGACAATGAGTGTGGGTAAGGGGGTATGGGAGGCATTAGCGCAGATAAAGGGAGGAAACAGAGTTCTGGGACTTGAAGTCTGCAGGCAGGGAGTGACGTGAGTCAGCCGGCTGTGTGTTTTTCTCCAACCAAAGTACTCGAGAGGTTAATTACCTGCACCTTGGGTTGGGGAAAAAAGAGGAGCAAATGAGTTGAGGATATGATAGCAAGGTGTTATTTTAACAATGAAGTGTAGAACTTACTCAATAAGAAGGAAACTTTCAAAAACTGCACCAGACAGAGGCAAGCGAAACTTTATTGCCATAGGGGAGAGAGGCTGAGCTTAGCTCCTCTGAAACACAAGACCAGAGGGATTCTAAGTGCTTGGGCGAGCCAGTGGAAACGTGCAGGAGAACACTTGACGGCGCGGTTGGTCAATGGGATGTGTCTAGAGCATTGAGCCATTCCTGAGTTTGCAAATACTCTTGCCATTAAGCCTTCTCTGTTTGCTCCTGGGCACTTCTCAAATTAGGCTGCTACTGTCCTACTGGGAGTTGAGGCTCTGTCTTTCTTGAGGATGGCACCCAGGTTCTTGAGAAAAACATGCTTGGATTGTGAAACAGTTAAGAGGCTTAGAGATTGATCTACATTTCAAAGGGGCAGAGAAAACACTTGCAATTACAAGTTTTCTAAAGTAAATGCACTAGGAAAAGAGAGGGGAGGGGGCTTATAGTCAGCAAGGAACCTGTCTAAAGTTTAGTCAAGCTTAGGGGCATGTTAAGGCCATCTTGGTCAAAAGTGAATAGAGAAAGTGGTGACAGGCATTGAAGTAACATCAGGATAAATGGATTACGGATCCATATTTGTTCAAATAATTTTAGGGGTTGGCATACTGCTGGGAGTTAAGAAATACAGGTCTTAGTAAGTAGTAATGTTTTTTTCTATCCTATGGGAGTAATTATTTTTCTCCTACAGGAAGGAAAAATGTTTGGCATATTAGAAGCAAAACCGGGTTGCATGTTGGGTATCTGACATTTGTTCTCAGATTTCCTACTAGCCCTTTTTATATTTCAGTGAATCTTTTGAAGCAAGTAAATTAATCTTGTAAATTGTGTCATAATAAGTGAACCTCATGAAAGAAGGGAAGAAAATACAGTGTAGACACACCATGTATCAATGGATACTAGATATTGTCTAATGGATGATTTCATTTAATCTTAGAATTAAGTAAGAATTAATTAGTCCATAGTTCTAAATGAAGAAAGTAATTCTGACAGTTTTTAAATATTAATCCAACTTAGTGTTCTTCGGTATTAATGAAGTCCTCCTCATTGTCATTGTCACTATGGAATATGGGATTGTGTGGCAGAATGCTTCCTATAAAAATTAGCAGATCAAATTTGGTGATTGACAACTTTCTCTTCTCTGCTGTGATCACTTCCATACTAAACTGTTCCCAATACCCATTCTTTTAAAATTTTATGTCGAAAACGACCATAGTGTGGGTTATTTTTATTGCAGGAGGGTCATGGCCAACATCCTGCATGGGCATTTTTTAATACTGGCGTAACGAGCAGTGATTTCCAACTGTTATCCAAAGAATATACCAGTAAGAACGTAACAGGTTTGCTAAATACCTTTTTACTTGAAGTCTCGCATTTTAGTAAAATTGGTTACTTTGATATGCAATTTACCTCCTCTTAAAGCACTTTCCCATCCATATTAAAGATGATATATAAAAGGTACTTTCATTGTAATGACATATTCTAAATCCACTTGATAGATGTAGAGAAAAAAATACATTTAGCTTGACCTTAAGGTAGTAATTCATTTTAAGCAAACACTGTATTTTCCCATTTCAATTTTATAGCAATTGCCAATTTAAAGTGTTTCACTAATAGGAATATTATCTTACAGGATTCTGATGAGATTTGTAAATATAAAAATGTTTATTTATTTTAACTACAAATCAATTTTAAGGTTTTGCCTTCAATATCAAATACTTATCATATTCAAATTACTATATTTTTGTATAAATTACAGGCACTATCTAAATACAATAGTTGTAAAAAAAATCAAATTGGTTGACCCAAGCTATTGATTACTGAAGAGTGAAGTCATATCAACAGCACAGGTAGTCTCCAGAGAATTACTAAAATAAAGTGAGCTTCAAGATAACATTAAATCAGGCACACGTCCACTATTTCAGCTTAAAGTGTGCAATGACTTATTTTTCTGCCATGAAGTTTGCCAGTGTTCTGGACGTGGACACCAATCCTTAATATTCTTTGGAAAAATGCTCTGAATTGTATGGATCTAGTCTATGCATTTAAGGAACAAGAGTAAGTATTACACTTGCAGCGCAACGGATCCCATCCTATGCTCTCTGTCCTGACATTCTGCGCCGGAGAACGCTGTCCTCGCTGCATAGACCAGTGAGAAGAGCAGGCACCAGGTTAACATCCCGTGGGGGTACATCACCCTGACATGGATATTGCAGAAGCCACTGCACTTCTCATGTTGCTCACTCTTTTTTTTAGAAAAGTGAGAGAGAAATGCTTTGGTAAATTGCCACTATTCTGTTGAGATTTCATCAGAATCTGAAATATTTGTGAAATGCAGAGCACTAGGGGAGTAAGCAGAGCAATGTGCAAAATCACCCAAAGGAAACTCAATAGGGATTTTATAACTTTATAGCTTTATATTTACTGATTTTGACTTTAACATCATTTCCAAAAAAAAAGTATTTTTGCTTATGACTTTCTTTTGAACTAACATATTGCAAAGAGAAAATATAGACACCTCATAGCATAGATGAAAACGGAATCGGGGGTACTCCAGAAGTCCTCGTGACATTGTCATGTTGTCTCGCCTAATCTGGAGCTGCACCTCTCAGAGTCGCCGGGATGGGTCCAGCTTGCAGTTGGCCACAACAGAGATTTGCACGAGATTGAACCAGTGAAGCAACAGCCTTCACTCCCTAAATGTCAACATAGCTGGTGGCAGAGAGAGATGAGGATATGCTGGTGGGTCCCAGTTTATCCTCACTTGTCTTCCCTTCTCTGAATTCTGCTTCACCTCCTGACCATTGTGCCTCCTGAACCATTGCCTCCTGGGCCCGATACATGCTCGCCCGCGAATTTGCAGAGAGTGACCATGAACGGATAACAGCTTCCCTAACATGTCTGCACCAGACGCAGCTCGCTCCAGCAGCTAGAAGTTTCTTGTTTCCAGATTGGTCAGGAGTGTCCAACCTTTTGGCATCTCTGGGCCACACTGAAAGAAGAGTTGTCTTGGGCCATACATTAAATACGCAAACACTAACAAAAACTGATGAGCAAAACAAAAGGTTTTAAGTGAACTTACAATTTTGTGTTAGGCTGCATTCATAGCCATCATGAGCTGTGTGCAGCCCATGGGCCATGGGCTGGACACCCCCGTACCCCCTGTGCTTCAGGAGAACTGCCTAATGACTTATGATAACTGCTAAGTAACCTTCCAGCTCCCCATGGTGAACCCTTTCTTTCCCAGTTCCTCTCACAATTGTGTGATGTCTAATTCCTGTAATAAATTCCTGATTAACTCTCAGGGTAGTTTTGTCTCCTTGACTGAATCCTGAATGACGTATTAAGAATATGTGCATTGGTAGTCATTTGCACACTTCTTTTCTATTATTATTTCATTTACGTATTTATTTACTTTAATTTATTGGGGTGACATTGGTTTTCTATAGGTTTAATAAAATTTTATACGTTTCAGGTGTACAGTTCTATAATACATCATCTGCATATGGTATTGCGTGTTCACTGCCCCAAGTCAGGTCTCGGTCCATCACCATTCATCCCCCTTCACCCTCTCCTACCTCTTCCCACCTCCCTTCCCCTCTGGTAATCATCATGCTATTGTTTATATCTATGAGGCTTGGTTTTGCTTTCTTAATCCATTCACCTTTTTCACCAAGCTCTTCTATTATTTCTTATCCATCAACTCAGTCAACTTTTGACAGTTGGTAATTCTCCCTCCCCCTTTCCTTTCTCCTCTTCCCACTTCCCTCCTCGTCTCTGTGAGAAAGCACGCGTGAGAGCAGGGACTCGGGAAGTCTTTTTTCCCTGACATGCCTCCTGACCCTGCGCCATATCACCATTGTTTTTGCCTCAATAAATTATTATTAAATGACTTTAAAAAATACTATTTAAAACAAAGTGACTTTATAATCAAGTTCTTCAAACTGTTTTCCTAATGTATATTCTGATTATTTGTATCTAAGGTCCCCACAGTCTTTATCAGTCTCCCTGTAGTTAAATGTAACCCAGTGTTGTGTGAACATAATAAATTTGCCTTCATTTACAGAACTGTTCACTGCCTGCTTAAAATAATCAATAATGTGATTTCGTAAATTATTATAAGTCTGAATACCATATAAAAAAAGACTAATTTAAGCTGTCATTATGGTTATGAATTATATTTGCTTTGTTTTCTCTGTAAAATATTTGGCTTTCTTAAAAATCTTTACTCATTAGGTAATGCAGTAACCAGAAATACTGTAATCGACTTTTAAAAAGCAAATCTAGCTGGTGTGGCTCAGAGGATTGAGCGCCAGCCTGTGAACCAAAGGGTCACTGGTTTGATTTCCAGTCAGGGCACATGCCTGGGTTGCAGGCCAGGTCCCCAGTGGGGGCATGTGAGAGGCAACCGCACATTGATGTTTCTCTCCCTCTCTTTCTCCCTCTCTTCCGGTCTAAAAATAAAATAAATAAATTTTTTAAAAGGTTTAACACATTTTAATATTTATTGTAAAATTCTGTGTAAGTCCAAATGGTTGTTCTTTTTTAAAAATAGGAATTCATTTGTTAGAGGAATTAACTCTATCTTTAAGAAAGCACATCAGATCCTGGCCAGGTAGCTCAGTTGGTTAGAGCATCTCCTACGACAAAGTTGCAGGTTTGATTCCTGATGAGGACACGTACAAGGAAGCAACCAATGAATACATAAATAAGTGAAATGGCAAACTGATGTTTCTCTCCCTCTTTCTTTCTCTCTTTCTCATTAATAAAAAATAATCTGACTCACACAGACTTATAGTTTAAAAAAAAGAAAAGAAAGCATATCAGAAGGAGTATCAGAAGGAGTATTACCTTTCTATTGGAGGCTAGGGATATTGACATAAGAATTAGTAAAAATGCCAGGAGAAAATGGGTGGAATGGGAAGAATCCTAAAATTCTTAGGACAGAGTAGCTTACCAACAATCCTTGTTTGTTGATAGTTATTATGGTAAGAAATTCCTAAGCAGGATTAAAAAAAAAATGATGGAACATGGACACAATTCTTAATTTTGAAACTTGAGCAGAGTAACTACATGACATTGGTTCATTTGCTGAAAATTTCTCTAAGCTTTTCTCATACATTTACAATATATAGTAATATAAAAATATGTAATTCATGCTTATCAAGAAATTAGTTGTAAAAGGTGTTATATGTAGTTATAGGATGAATATTAATATAATTATTACTAATAATTATTGATTCCACTGACTCTGTATTTGTCCCCCACAGGTGTTGGCCCAGTTATACCAATTACTTGTGATAATACTGTCATATGTGGTTTAGCTTCAAATGACCTGTTGCTTCCTACATCTTACTCAAAACATTCTGTACAAATGAGAAATTTTAAGAGAGAATAACCTCGCCTGCATTTAAATCAGCATGGACCCACGACTTTAGGTATTCCCTCTCACTGGCCTGATTAACTGGGACCCAAAAGGTGCCCTCATTTTCCAGAGGACAATACTGTAAGTGTGAGAATGTTTAAACTCTGAGTTATAATAAATCTCTAAATGCAGATCGTCTCTATCTAAAAGGAGACCTGTGTTTGCCTTCCCTTCCTTTTGAATCTAATTTATGCCAAGAGTACTCTGTATTATTGAGTTAACCTTGTATAAGAGAATAATATTTCAGCACCTTTGTCCATGAACTTTATTACTTTTAATTTTGCTCTTTGCTCCAAAGCTCATCCATTATTAAAACTTAAGAAAAAAAGAAAAGGTTAAAGTGTTTTTGCTCCAGTGAAAATGATGCACAAAAATTTTAGTATTTTTTCAAATTCTTGGCTTTGAGCTTCCAAATAACTATTGCCCTTTACAACATCCTTGAAACAGTATCCTTGGAAAATATTTGAGAGTAATAAGGATTTATGGAATCTAAAGAGACAGGGACGAGAGACCTTGCAAAATGAAGTTTATGCTATGAGCTCTAGAGTAGGATAAATGCAGGGTGTATTCGTGTGCATAATACCAGCTGCTGGAAAGAACAGATCCAAAATGTAGTCATACCTAATCACAGCAGAAGTTTATTCTAGCTCGTCACCTAACTATCCAATGCAGGTGTTCCTTGCTGATAGGTCTCTTTAATGGGTGGATCCAGTGACCCAGAGCCCTTCTACCTTGTGGCTCAGTCATCCCCTAGCACCTCCTCACTGTCTGAAACTCAGTGTCCAACAGGCAAACGGAGTGGGGAGGAAATTCACCTGCACTTTAAAAGTTTTGCACTCTTATTCTGTCTGGGAGAACATTCACATTAGGAAACTAAGCTATGGTGTTAATCATTTCAGGTGTTTGAGTGGTAATAATGTTTTTCTCTGTTGGTAAATGAAAGTACTAAATAATCCAATGGAGGAGGTACTGTGTCATGTTTCATTGGCTCCTGGAGAAGACTCCCTTATCACGAGCTAGAACGACCCCAAAGGCACAAGTGAAAGGAAGGCTAGATTTGCTTCCGAGATGATCTACCCCGTGTCCTTAAATAGCTTACAGAAAAGTGTTTTAACACCCTTTGTCGGCAAGCATTTCATTCTTGTCAATCATGGTCTTAAACATTTCAAGAAGTGCTTTTTCTTTCCATTTCGACAATAGCCCATGCTTATCATCCCTGGCGCATTAGATATACATGCTTTTAAGAATAAATGACGTCTCTCTTTTTTTTAATTGTGTCTAATCTTTGTTCCTGATGTAGTATTCATACAGGAGATGGAAATGTGGCTACATAAGTATATCTGAACCTTCAAATGTTATATCCCTCATCTGTATTCAGAAAAATAGGCAGCTGGTTCCATGGTTCTGGTGTTATAAGTCCTTACTCAGTAACCTGCTCTTTGAGATATAGAAATAGGGAAGTCAGAATAAAAGTAAACCTTAGTTGAGACTTTATACCCTTTACACCTTGTTTTAGGTAGAATTCTAAAAATGTTCCCCCAATATTCCTAACCACTGCTTATTCAACCAAAATCTAGTTACTTCTGTGAAGGGTCTTTGCAGATGAAACTAAGACTATAAATCAACTAACCCTAAGTTGTGAGATTCTCCTGGTGAATCTAATGTAAACACATGGGCCCTTAAAAATATTCAATATAATTGGCATCTCTCCAATGGCTAGTGATGTTGAGCATCCTTTCATATGTCTCTGGGCCTTCTCTATGTCCTTCTTGGAAAAGTGTCTGTTCAGGTCCTTTGCCTGATTTTTTTTAAAGATTTTATTCATTTATTTTTAGAGAGAGGGGGAAGGGAGGGAGGAAGAGAGGGAGGGAAACATCGATGTGTGGTTGCCTCCCATGCACCCCTCACCAGGGATCTGGCCTGCAACCCATGCATGTACCCTGACTGGGAATCCAACTGGCGACCCTTTGGTTCACAGGCTGGCACTCAATCCACTGAGCCACACCAGCCAGGACCCTTTGCCTGTTTTTTAGCTGGATTGTTTGTCTTCCTGGTGTTGAGTCACATGAGTTCTTTATATATTTTGGAGATCAAACTCTTGTCCAAGCTATCATTGGCAAATATGTTTTCCCAAATGGTCAGTTCTCTTTTCATTCTGTGTGGTACATTTACACAATGGAATACTATGCAGCAGAAAGAAAGAAGGAGCTACTACCCTTCACAACAGCATGGTTGGATCTGGAGAGCATTATGCTAAGTGAAATAAGCCAGGCAACAAAAGACAAATATCATATGATCTCACCTATAAGTGGAACCTAATCAACAAAACAAACAAATGGGTAAAGCAGAACCAGAGACACAGAAACAAGGAGCATACTGACAGTGAACAGGGGGGAGGGGGAAGAGGCATAACAGGAAAGAAGGGGAGGCATCTAGTCAAGGATCACATATAAAGGACCCATGGACACGGACAACAGGGTGCAGTCTGACCGTGGGTGCGGGAGGGTGGGTGGAAATTGGGACAACTGTAAGTGAACAACAATAAAATTTTTAAAAATCTTTCTAGTAAAAAAAAGACCTATTCAATGTAAGAGGAAGGTAGGAAAGTCTGTCAAAACATGCAGTGGAAGACAGCCGAGGAGCAATGAAACAGAAAGGGAGCTCAGAGACATTTGAAGCATGAGAAGGACTCAATCCATTATTGCTGTTTTTGAAGACGGAGAAAGAGGACCATGACCCAAGGAATGCGAGGCATCCCTAGAAGCCATGAATGACCCCAGCCAACAGCCAGCCAAGAAACCAAAGTCTTATAGCCACAAGGAACTGAAGGTTGCCAATATCCTGAAAAGGGATCGAAGTAGTTTCATTTCCAGACTCTTCACAAAGGAACACAGTCCTGCCAACAACTTTGCCCTTTTGAAATCAGGGGCAGAGAACCAGCTAAGCCCTGCTGCGCACGCCTGGACTTCTGACTTACACAGCTGTGAGATAATGTGACTGCACGGAAAGCTTATTTTTTTTCAGTCTAGTCTTTCATTTTGATTTTTTTCCTTCGACTCAAACTGGCCTCACCCAGCGCCCTGACTCGCTCACCTACCTCTCTCTCGCTTCATCACTAAGCCCTATGATAACGAGGTTCTGGTCAGCATTCAGCAGCCTTAGGACCAAGGTCCTAGATCTGCTGCCTACACAGGGGTCTCCAACGTTTTGGTGTCTCTGGGCTGCACTGGAAGAAGAAGAGTTGTCTTGGGCCACACATTACATACACAAACACTAACAAAAATGGATGAGGGAAAAGAAAAGGTTTTAAGTAAATTTATGATTTTGTGTTGAGCCACATTCATGGCCACCCTGGGCTCCATCAGCCCACAGGCAGTGGGTTGGACGCCCCTAGTACAGAGGCAGGGTTTTCAAACTAAAGGCAGCGTCTTTCCCTCAGCTGTGTTTTAGCTCAGGACCCAAGAAAGTGGAACAATCCCACAGAACAAATCCTTGCAAAGTTAGACAGAACAACTCCATGGCTGACATTGGGACCAAATGCAATGATCAATTACCCACCCCCTAGCACCAACCAATCAGTAGAGATCATGACCCTAAATACTTTAGTCAACATGATTAATGATTTTTCCCTATATAATCCATCCCTGGAAGCCATTGGCAAGCCAGGTTTTGAGCAGGAGCTACCTGTGTGTGACTCTGGGCATGGAGCCATCCCCTTAATAAAGCCTTACTTTCTTGGCTGCAAACTTCTGTTTGTGTGTTATTGGGCTTTGATGTGTGCAGGCAAATGGATCCCTTCTGGTAACAATAATAAATGGGGATTGTTTAAGCTGCTAACTTTGTGGTAATTTATTACACCAGCAAGAAAAACCCAATACATGCCTTCATGGTCCAAGAAAACCAGTATTTTAACATTAGGCAGCATAAACTAGTGGAAATGACCCAGTGGTGCTGCCTAAGTTTTTTATAAATAGCTTTATCAAATGTGGTTTCAAAAGTGTTCACTAGAAAGTTTATAGTGAATTATCAGAACCCATTAATACAACTTTACAAATGTCTAAGGTTTAGGGGAAATCAAGGTGAATATATAACATTGTTTGAGTGAATTTTAACTTTATATTCAGGGCTTACAGAGGCATCATTATTTCACAGGGGTAATACTGCAGATTCCCAATCATCTTGGGTCAGATTAAGGATCTGTTTTCAGCTTGTGTCGACTAATGACATTGGTGTGTATTATTACCCTCTCAAATTTTCAATTGTTTTCTGCTTTTGTATGAAATCCTCATATACCTTTTGTTGAATTACAGTGATTCAACTGCCTCCAATTATCAATAGTGACCCTTTTGGAGACAACAATGCATTCATATTAGAAAACACTTTCTGAAGAGATGTCTGACATATAAAATGCTTTAAAAATCAATTAACTTTTAGAACAGGTGACAAAATGATAGAGCAGCAAACTTCAAAACCTCAATAAGGGATTACTTTTATATCAACAATATTTATTAAGAATATACTAGGTGTCTAGTACTTGGGAAGCTGCTAGGATATAATGGAAAAACAAAATCTCGTAGGAAGCAGAGTGACCTAGGTTTGAATCAAATATCCAACCACTTACTGCACATACATTTGTGGAAGTTACCCAACCTCTTGGGGTTCAGTGGTCTCACCTGTATAATCAGAACAGCAATTAACTACTTCACAGACTAGCTGTATAAATGGAGGAAACCAAGCCTAGGATCATGTCTGGTTGGTATACATAGCAGGCTGAAAAACTGCCCCCCGTAATATAAGGAAACCCCTGAAAAGTATAAATGTTACCTATAAGGGAAAATAGTTATTAAGAATCTTGAGATAGGTAGATCATGCTGGACTATCTGGGTGGGCCCCAACAGCAAGCACAAGTGCCCTTGTTTACAAAACAAACAAACAACAACAACAACAACAAAAACAGGAAACTTTGAAGCTTCGTCACAGAGAAGGAGAAGGCGGCCATATGGTAACAGAGGGATGTGGCCGTAAACCAAGGAATGTCAGCAGCCACCAGAAGCTGGGAGAAGCAAGGAATTAATCTCCCCCAAGAGCCCCCAGGAGGAGTGCAGCTCTTCCAATACCTTGATTTCAGCCCAGTGAGACTGACTTTGGACTTCTGGTGTCTGGGACTGTGAAAGAATAAAGCTCTATTTCTTAAAGCCACCCAGTTTGTTGTGATTTGTTACAGAAGGCACAGGAAGCTAATATAATATTCAATGAATGTTAGTTTGCTTACATGTCTTTAGACCATTTTCTGGAGTGAAAGAACTATAAGCAAGCTTAATAAACAAAGCCATAATATGCCTGGCAACGTGAGGGAGGGCAGACATTTAACCTGAGAAATAGACACATATTCATGGCAGAGTCTATGGACATTGTCTAGTCAGGTTTCGAAATCGAGTCTGGTCTCTTATATTTAAAGATCCCATGATGTTTAATTTTTAAACACTGGAGACTTCATTGGGGCTACAAAAAGTTTTTGGCAACTAGGGTATGGAGGACTAGCAGAAATGTCCTTACGAAATTAAACAGATTAAATGAGGGAAATCTATAAGTAGGTGACTGAATATTTCAAATTACTGTTCTCTTTTTACCATCAAATTCCTTTGTGAGTTTGATAGTGATTGAAAGTAGAGAAGAAAACCAAAGTGCTCCAGTGTACCTGTATAGTTGTATTGATTATGTTTTAATATAAAGTCCCTGTAACTTTAAAGTGTTTATATCATTTTACTCTTTTCAGAAAAATGGGTACCTCAAAGCAGTAAAGCCATGATAGGAATTTAGTTTAGAGTCTGTGAAAGAGAACAGCATTCAAACTGCTAAAGGCATGGCTCCATCAAAACACAGCTTATTACTGTTTTTAGTGTGACTATTAGATTTTCTTACACATGGATGTTCTTTAAGTGAACCCATTGCTGTAGGTGTCTTGGGGCTAAACTGGAAGATCAATATTCATTATCTCCCGTGTAGGTTACTTACCATTTTACACGGATATACATTAAGTCAGAAGGGGAAGGCAAAGCCACTCAGGCGGGCACGAGGGATAAAGACTGATGAGCACACGGGGGCAGGGAAGCGACATTGGACAGTTTGCTCCAATGAGCTCGGGTGCATCAACAATGGAAGAAAAAAATGTGAAATGTGAGAGAAGGGAGGGAGATCTATGGAGAAATACAGCTATGCTTAAATAATTAAATTTCATTATCAAGTTGGTTGGAAAGGTCCGTTTACTTTCCTTGACAAGTAAGGAAGATAAACCCTTATATACTTAAAAATAACTGTGGAAATTCTGATATTTATTGTTTTGAACATGGAACACCAGCAGCAGAATCTGGTGGTAGTCTTAACTATTTTGAAGATCATTGATTACATGAGTAGATAGCAGGCCTTCACAGCTATAGAGGTTTTGTAATTTATATTCAGTAAATATAATCACACTTGATTTTCCTAATGATATAGGCACAGTGTGCATCAGGTCCACTTCCTTAGTCAGGAAGCAATAGAGGGTGGCTTGACCTCATCATCCAACCTTGAATTTGCAGAACTAGGACCCAAATGTAGGTCCCGATTAATTCCCATCAAACAGGTAACTGAACACTATACAAAACCTGATGCAATTGTTTGACGAAAAGCATTGGTAAGTATTTGGCTGGCCAAAAAGTCCATTTGTTTTTTTCCATAAAATAAAAGGCACACTTTTCATTTTCACTAATAACTTTATTGATTTGGTAATTTTGAGTATGATGGCTACCTTCCATGTGGTATAATGTTGATTGTTCTCAATGTCTCGATTTGATCGCTGTTAACTGCGACTGGTCTACCCAACTGTGGAGTATGTCCTGCAAGAAATCTCCAGCACAAAACTTTGCAAACCACTTTTGACACGTTCGATCAGCCACAGTACCTTCTCCATAGACTGCACAAATCTTTTTTTTTCTTTTAGTTTCGGTTGCCTTACCTTTCTTGAAATAATAAAGCATATTATGCCAAAAATGTTGTACACTGTCTTCCATCTTCAATATTAAAATGGCTACACAAAAATTCACCAATTTTGATTTTTTTAATGCACACTGATATGACAGCTGTCACAATACAATCTAACAAAATTGTTTCCAATAAAGTTAAAGACAACTAAGCTCTACTAGAGCCATC